>DWMG01005614.1:0-10079 GCA_018244855.1 Elbella merops | reverse complement strand
CTAGATGGAGCCGGCAAGCGAACCCTGGATCGTCACGCACCAGTGTGACGACGTAACCGGGAGAAACGCTCGGAGGACGATGATATCAGTCATAGAATAATTATGATTGAAGACTTTCTGACTATTTTTTGAAAGTGTCTTTCAGGTCTTACACTTCAGTCGCAAATGAGCATGTGTTGAAGAAAGTACTTACGATAGTCCAGCACCTATTCTATGGTGGGACGAAATCATAACCGATGAACCATCGGAGGGTATTACACTCCTGTGCCTATCCTACGGGGATTACGGGCGTGATATTCCTTTTATGAAATATAACAGATAAATAATATCCTATATATCACTAGTGTTAAGCGAGTATAAGCGTTACGAATGATTTGCAATTCAATCAAATTATTTCGAAATAAACGATTCCACTCCAACGAGCTCGTCATATATTTAGATGACGTAATTCTTCCTCCATATGAGTGTTTACGTCACAGGTAAACCTATGCTATGTTGTAAAATAAATAAATAAAGCTGGATACGAGACATTTATAAGCAACGACACGACTATGCTTCCTAAACCACCCGTCCACGTCGTTAGTCAGACAAGAAAATGTGAACTGGGTAAAAGGCGTGTGTACTCCATGCTCATATATACATAGCTATATTCATAGGGGTTTAATGGAGTCTGCGCATATTTATAATAATGATAATTATATCGTGAGACATCTCACAAATCACTGTCTCGCAAACATATAATCATAAGTTTCTAAACATGTAGTTCTATATAGAATAAATAAAATAAATTTACACAATGAACGTTCATTAAACATCGTGAGTAAACCTGCACACCTTAGAATTTATAAAAATAATATATTTTCTAAGGTGTGTGCAGTCTACCAACCCACACTTGGCCAGCGCGGTAGACTAGGTATGGCCTTAACCCTCTCGATGCGAGAGGAGACCCATTATCCAACAGTGGAGTGATAATGGGTCGATTATTATTATTTCTTAAACATTAATTCTGGTTCGACTATCTTTTAGGTGACCATCAAGCGCGCGTCTTTTGGCTCGGAAATCAAATACGGCTTACTACTGGATCAGCAAGTTAGTGAGCTGTTTGTAATGACACAATATGTAACATTATCCATTTCAACAACTGTTGTGTGATTCCTTTTATTGCAACTGCCTTCTACAGAAGCAAAATAGCTGTATGGACGCTATTAAATAAAAAAGTAAATATTAAGTAATAGAAATGTGTTAAAAACTGAGCAACTAAACTTTTTTATAGAGTCGTGCGTAATAAATGTCCACATGTCGGTGTGTAATAGAGCATGATTAATGAACACAATTTATTAGGTCCGTAATCTATTCAGATACGGCATTTCCGCCGCCCGTTGACTTAAGGCTCGTTTATACAACACCTGACTCCAAGTTCAAATAAGTAGCATTGATAAGTTACCACGTAAATAGAACAAATTTGTAGAAGCACCACAGATTTGTAAGGATAGCGATATTTGACACCCTGTGATCTCTGCCTACCCGCTGAAGATAGGCAGAGAGCACAGGTGATGATATGACACGTGATGATATGAGAATTCAAATTCCAATCAATAGGATGTTGGCTCGCTATGCCTTACATCAATATCATTGCAAACAGAAACAAAATTGCAATAGAATTGATTCAGAGTCTACGATCAATGTAAACTTACCCTTAGGAACCGCGGTGAGTCTGCCAGTCATACTCATATTATTTTCACCGCGGAGTGTAATGGGTTATTATCAAGTTCAATGGAGTCTCCTGATTGTTAAGAATATTCGCATTCGAGTTCCTCATTCCGTGTATTACAAAACAATACCTATATAATTATATTTAGCCCATTTATTTTTCCTAATTAATTCCTATACAGACACATACCAGTATTCATAATTCAGAATCCTCCCAATCTGTTTAGTGGAATAAACTTACTTTTGAGATATTCCCACAGCGACATTGTGCTCTTCAAACGAGGCATAATAAGAACTTTAGGAGACTGGCAGTATGCCAGCTGTCTTATATTTCACATGCGATAGGCGATAGCCACTCATGTAGTTTGAGAACGTACGAAAAAAGTGAATAAAAAAAAGATTCAAAATGTCGCTAACAGAATCTCCGTCGCATATCTATTTTGTCCGCCATTTTTTTTGTCATTATACTTTAGATTTCATACCGAACCTCTCTAATATAATCCTCTTTTACGGACACATTCAGAACATTTTGGGATTTACTTAGGCCGAGCCGGACGGCGGCGGCATATTTCAGAAAACAGCGACAAAAACGGCCGGAAGTCCCCCGGGCCGCCCTTTGTGACACGTTCGGATCTCTGCGTAACATAAAAAATGTTTTCGGTGAAAGTTTTGGATAAAATAGTTTATTGCTTAAGAACATTTTGAGTTTCGAACAAAGTTAACTATAATACCTATTGACAATGCTTCTCAATAAAACAATTGGTACATTATAAATATTTATATAAGTAATCGACAAAAAAAAAACCAACAAAATAAATAACTAAAGTTAATTTGGTCTTATGTTATGTTAACAACTTCCATTGCTACACATATATTTGTAAACTTATACATGCGACATATAAAACATGCATATAGATTTAACTATATAATCGCAATTTCATATGCATAAATCATATTTTTGAGCAGTCTTCCACTTCGTATCGGACATCTTAAGTGAATTTATTGAGCCCTGATGCAGTCACAACCTAAGAGAACAACGTACCGTTTGGGCGATCTTTCTCGGTCTGAAATTGTGAATGGGGTGGTTAAAAGTTTAGTCGATGTAATCTAGAAAGTTCTTAGCGTTGACAGTCCATTGTGGTACGTAAATGCTCACAGGTTTATGTTTGGACCCATCATAAACAATAATATAATAAATATTTTTCTGATCAAATGGTGAAATGTATCCCAACTTAATAACATAGATTAAAAGTAACATGTACTGCCTTGATGGTAAGTTAATGATTATTATTAGAAACGTACCTGTGACCTTTCTCTTTATGTGGAGACCCTTGTCATTGGTAAGGCTTCAAAAGGGTTGATATTGATGACTATGGTAATGATGATAAATTGAGACACAACAATATCAATATTTATCAGTTATTATCATTAAAAATAAATTGTTTTTTATTACTTAATAAAAAGTAACTCTTATTTTCTCCAAACATGAATTAACGATAATATTGAAAGTTCAGTGAATAGGCACGAAATTGGAGCGAAGAGGAACTTTCAAAGGAAAAATGTAAACTTTGCTGAAAAGGTACATTTTTTATTATCATACCCTCATTCCTAGTATTTGGCAAAATCTCTATCATGGAAATCGAGTCTCGAAAAACTGAAAAATTAAAAATCTTTACATATCTATTGGTGCTAGTCTCTACTACTACCAATGTTTTCTCAGTTTCCTTTCCACTTTCTTGTCTATCTGAAGTTCCTTGTCCTTTTATTGCTAAGCACGATTCTCTTTACAGAGTTAAGGTCATAGTCTATTACGCTACCATGATTAGAACGGATTTCAGATGCCTTAAAAAAGGTCACAAGGACAGGTGATAAAAAATCTCATACCTCTTCGTGACACTAGAGATCTGTACCAGAGAATCGAACCGCATTAGAAGGCAGAATTCTAAGTCCCTAAGCTATTACTGCTTAATGCTATAATTCAATATATTATATATACTTCATACATTTATGTAATAAGCAATATGCCAAACAAATATATCCAAACAAATCTTTATCGTGTACATTTTCATCCACTCTCGTACTCTATTCCAGTGCTCGGTAAGAACAATTCAATATTATGTTCAAGAAAATACAGCCCTATTCGTAGAAAATACCCGTTAAGCGGCAAACATTGACTAAAAGGGGTCGGAAATGCCGCCGATCCGGCGTGTCAAGATCAGACCTCCCCCACTGTATAATCAACGACTATATAATATATCTTACGACTTCATAGCTAGAGCTGGGCTAAGCAGCCTCGTAATTAGAGCGATGACAAGCGTGATTACTGATTAACGGTTCGATTCCCTGTTTGGGTACTATTGTGTTTTTCTAACCTAAATTTTTTAGTAGAAATTTCTAGTAATGGCTCGAACTCTAGGTCTGCCCCGGTGTATGGTAATAGTGTCTTCTATTCCATAGTGGGACGTAACCGTAAATGTTGAAACGTGGCCGTGTACTACACTCCTCTGTTTACTCCGTCGGGGATTACAAGCTGGTTTATAGTTAGATATCATATCATAAGGTTTAATGCCACTAAGTTAGTGACCACCATTTGTGACAGTGACATTTTCTACACAAGTGGTAAGAGCTCTTGTAATAATGGCAACATTTTTTAAATAAAATTATTCCATTTTCCTTCGGCTTCTGTACTAATACTCTTATTTTTATTAAATTTCATTTTTAATTTTATGCTTATTAATACTTTGTTAGGCTAATTAAATTTTTCCTATTAATCAGCCAGTCCATATTATTGGACCTTTCACATTTATATAGAGTACCTATTGCAACATCTTATCGGATACAGGCTTAAAGTTTATATAAGCAGCAAATAATTTAACACACTCTTTAATGAACACTATTTATACCCACTAGCATAAGAGACAATCGCTTTAATACTCATTAACCACGCTCACATACATATGTACATGGAACTCGTATATGACTACGTGACATAGTACACATAATAAAAAAACTATACTATTTCACTTTGTACATGTCTAGTTCCATAGGCTCACACCACTTACTCCATGGGACGTAAACGTGACTGGTGAAACGTGGGAGTGGAGATTATAGGCGCGATGTTGTCACTGTTTAATAATTCATTTTCTTATTGCATATTTCTTATCGGTTATCTCTAAACAGGTATCAATAATGTTGCCAGGGTCGTCCATGTTTTACTTTGTTATTTTTCAAATGTATAATCGTTGATATTCTAAGCTTCTTATGTGACGTTAACAACCGAATATCACGATCTAACGTGCTCTCTGAAGCCTGAAAATGCTCTTGAAAATTTGTTACCACCTACCGCCTACACAACTGAACCGCGCCAAACGTCGCTTCACTTAACTAGTCGTTTAAATTTGCTTCTAACGGAGACCTCTAACGAGGAGTACCCACGCTTCTTTAATGTATATTCGCGGATGTTGAATATTGCCAACGTCTGCACATTTCCGAAAAAGTCTGTCATACTCACCCTGTGTTAATAATTATGAATGCAAAATCTAAAACATCAGTCAAATCGATAGAACCGTCACGAGGTGCTCGGCCATACATGTGGCCGGCATGCATGTGGTCCGGTTTTTATTTATTAGCCTTTTTATTATTATTATTAACTTGTTTATTATAAGACTATAATTATCTCCATATAGATTAAAAGGATTTAGACACTTCTACAGATTTGGAAATGTTCAATTCAATTAAATATCTAAGGTGATAGAGTTCTCTATTCTGCTGACCTTTGACCTGACCCTTGGGTAGGACTTTAGTCATATTTGATGGTGAATACTAATGTCTATGGGTTGCCATGAAAATTTAATAATAGCTATAGTGAACTATTAATAGCTATATTACTAATATATAAGAATTGTTTTGTAAACTGTCTCTACGTTTCTGAGAAGTCAACATCGATTATTAAAGAATCTCGTGTAATTACAAATACACATTTATTATTATTAATGAATGTTGCCATTGAATGTAAAAAGTTGACTTATACAACATTCCATATTAAACAGTTTGATTTTAATAATGAACTAAACTCCATAAAATATTTTTTTTCCTTATAGTGTTTAATAAAATGAGAGTAGAAGATACACGTATAATAAGTTATTGTAATTTTAGTTAAACGCCTAACTTCTTTTGTACGTTATATTAGTATTTCAGGACATACTAAGTTGCCAGCTATTAGTAGCGAGTATGCTAAATGGTCATAAAGTGGGATACCTACGTAGCAAGTTGTACCCAGTTTATACTCGAAGTTTCAAAGCTGCTAAACTTAATTATATGACTAGGAGTACGGAGGCGAGTTAAGATATATTACTAACAATGCATAATAAGGGAACGTAAACTAAATTTTAGCTATACACAATCAGTACAAATGAGAAAGATACAATGATAAAAGTAATAAGAGGAAAAGTACCAAAATGTTATAAAACTACGTCTACCTATAAATTCTATTCCATAATAGGACGTAGACGTAACTGGTGAAATGTGGAAATGTGCTACACTCTGCTTATCTCTTCGGAGATTACAGACGTAATATTATTTTTAAATATAACAGAATTATACATTTTAGTGCCTAATGTTAATTCTACTATTTCTAGGGATAGCTTTATATTGTTTTCACTGTTCATCGACGGCTCGGCATCGAAGGCTCGTTGCGCAGATAACACGGCAACATTTAATACAAGTGTCCTTACGGTGTCCGTGTCAGTGTCCAAACAGTGTACAGTGCCCAAACGGTAACCTTTAATACAAGGGTTATTTCACAAACGTCTATATGTACTAAGGTTACACATTAAGTATGTTTAGGTTACATATTAACAATATTTAGGTCACATATTAGGTGTATTAAATAGAAATACTAGATACAATCGAAATTTCGTTGTTTCAATTCTAAACACACAAACCAGTGACCCGAATGTAATCTGTATTGCACAAGCACAAACGAGCGCAATTCGCTTGCCCATTAATCGAATATAAATTACCTCACCGTACACAGTACACTCCAATAAACTATTCCGTGCATAAAAGCACACAATTTATGCACGACTGTTGCATTTATCAAGGGAATGTAGTCGGACATACGAACGGGAAATATGACAGTTACCAATGTAACTATTGTTGGCCATGTATATTTAATGTTTATTTATCTAGTATTAAATTTTATTTTTAATTTCCTAAACTTTCCCTGAAGCGATATTTATTGTTACTTCTCTTATAGAGCACTATGCTTTAAGGCATAATATATGTTCACGCAGAACTACTAAATTACATACATGTATGGTATGGTGTTAAGTAAAACGTAGAGCAAGCTTTCTCATAAGCTTTGTGTATGTGAATGCGTTGCTGTTCATAGAATCCCAGTTTACAGATTATCCACATGTTTATGGATTCATCACAATATAAGAACTTATAGAAATCCAAATGTCCAACGAATTGGAAAAAAGAAAGAAAATTTTATTACTATTTCTCTAATGGAATTCTCGTTGAAATGAATGTTCTCTTCATTTTAATTTTATTCAACAGTTGTTCTTATACGTAGTTCAACTTACCTTGTACATAAATCAATGATGTCACTTTAGTTTTTCGTGAGAAGTTGGTGGTAAATTTTATTGGATTTTGTCTTCTTTACAACATTTCAACATATGGGCTCAGTTAATGCCACCGAGTCGCAAGTTTGAGTTCGGGTGGTCCGGTTCTAATAATAGCGCTTACCTCTTGACAAAAATACGTCCGTTTTAAGCGTCCGTGGTAGCATCATTTTGACGTACAAAAAGTGTTCTTATGAACCAATTTTGAATAAATGAATTTTAATTTGAATTTGAAAGAAGACTGGTGTTAGTTGAACGATGTGGGACTTAATGATAGTGATGTATCGAACTTCTGCTCCTATTTTTAACTCTACTTTGTACGTATATTGCTTTATTTCATTATATTTTTATACAGCATGGGACCTGGTGTGTTAATACAAAAAAAATTATGTCCTAAACTGAGCTTACTTTGTGTATCAAATCATATACATATGTTTACATTAAAATACCGTCTATAAGAACTTGCTGGAACAAATTAGTAAGATGGGCGTTTAACAGGGTGTTAGCTGTAGACGCCGCGGAGTGTGCTAAGTATAATTAACGATATACTGCTAACGAGTTCTAGATGAGTTCCCGGTTCCTATTTCATGGAAGAAATCTTAGAATCCTTATCTCTGCTGGTGTTGATTTATTCCAAGAACATCGCTAATTAATTAATTGATTTCTTGTTCCAGGAAATGCTTGTGCAATTTAAAACTTAGGTAGGAAGGATATCAATATGTTTATTCACTAACTTATATCAGCATACTATGCTAATTATAATAGATCTCTCATTGCGTATTTGAAATGTAAGTTCGTCTCTGTTACAAATAAATATTTGTCTATCAGAATAGTTACATAAAACTCGGTTAGTATTTTCCTATGATCAGTTCTTGCTTATTCAGTCTGGCATCCAATCCAACAATTAACGCTCTAAAAAATCAATAATTTAAAATAAAATTCGTTAGATAAGCTCCTAGATATATCATCATGATTTCGTAGTTGAACAACATCTCAACGACTTCCCTGCAAAGTACTAACAACCACTATGGCATTTTCAATATTTCATTACAGCATTTTCCAGTACATAGTACTAGTATACTGTTGTATATAAGAAGGCAAGATCCGAGTGTTATTATCGCGTATCTTTTACAAACAAGCGGTCTATACATCAGATCCAGATCGGGCACACGTCGCCAGTTTGAAACTTGTTATCTCTTAGAAGCTATTAAATAGATATAGAAGGCGAGTCACGTCTGTGGTTAATGCGATGCCAAATCACCCTTGTTCTGTTTTGGAAACCGTTATTTTGTTCGTGAGTTTCGGATATTGAAGGGTTTGTGTACCTGGCTTTATCTTGCACGCGATAAATCCAATTTGAATTGGTACGCGGCTGTTATTGTCGTAGTAGGGACGGATGAATTGCTTGATAATTGGTGTCGGTTCGAATCTTGTTTGTCCAGTTGTTTTCCACTTGTAGATTTGTATGAAGGATGTCGAACATACTGTGAGTCTGCGGTAGGTGTCATTAATTAATAAAGAGATCATTTAGTTGCGTGATATGCGGACAAAAAGTACATCGCAAAAAAATACAAAACTATACAACGTGCACAAACGCTAGACACCATTTATGATAATCACATACTTATTTTGAAACTTGATTTATTTGTATTACTAATTGTAGATAACTAATACGTGGATTCCATTTTTAAATCATATTTTATATATTTATAATCGAGTAGTTTTTTCCAAAGATTTACAATTTTATCTGTAAATATATTTTAAAAAATATATTTTAATATATAAATAGATTTTATTGTACCGATAGCTGATTAATCGTAATTTACCAGCTATATTCATATCTTAGTACCGTAATAATTCCTAATAGCGATTCACAAAGGCAGAATGTTTTCGTGAAATCCTATAAACAATCAATGCGTACAAACCGGGCCAATAAATTCCATATCAGAACCCCAATATCGAAACTCATTATCGCGTCCGCCGCAACCTGACCGTTCCGTTAATTCGATATCCACGTATTGGATATTAAGGAACCCTGACTTTATATAAATAATTCAGTTAAAACGTGAAAATGTAAAACATTTTTTATTATTATTCATATCGTTGTAAAATAAAAATCATTGTTGACTGCTTAAATTCCATTACGGTTTTATTGATGTTGACTACAAAAGAGCTTCTGTGTTTCGGCCGATTCATAAGGCTGTCAATTAGGGTTTCTATTATTACATCAGTTTTTAGCTAACATTGGGGTCTGCAGACTGGTTTTAGGACAATCAATGGACCAGAAACGTATACTACGTATCTTAAAGGAAAGTTTTATACAGTCTTAAAATACATGAAGCGGTAGAATTCCTACAAGCTGACATAAATCTACAAAAAATGTTTAATCAAAAGCCGTCTCCCAAGAAATTTTAAACATGCTCGTAAGTTATTTAATCAAGTATAAATAAATCTCCGTGCTTTTATCTATCCCTAGCTGTTCAATATTTTGTAAATTTAAGGGTCGTGTTTCTATAAACAAACAAAACATATACCGTGACCTATTTTAAAATCTTCCTTAGTTCTATCGTAAAGCTAAATGTCCTTTCCGACCCTTTTAGGGGTTCCGGGGGCGATACCTTAATCTGTACCATGTTTCAGTTTAGCGAATGGAAATTTTACATATAATTTGTTATCAATTTACATTGCTACTTTGAACTGTTAAAATATCGTCACGTTCCTTATGAACAAGCAATGTATGTG
>DWMG01005613.1:0-10079 GCA_018244855.1 Elbella merops | reverse complement strand
TCTTTTCCAGGTCATTGATTGTTGTTTCGTTTCGGGATCAAAGTGGTGGATCCAGGTCTCGTCCATGGTCACAAAACGTGTCAAAAAGTTTTCCTGATCGGCCTGGAACTTTTCGAGATTTTCTCTTGAAGTCGCAACTCGTGTTTCCTTTTGCGCGTCGGTTAACATTCTCGGTACCCAACGCGGCGAGACCTTTCTCATATGCAAATCTTGGGTAATGATTTTTTGAATGCTGCCATATGAGATCCCTGTGACCTCAGCTACATGCCTGATGGTCACTCTTCGGTCTGCTAATATTATTTCTTCGACTTTTTTGACGTTATAGTCGGTGACGGACGTCGAAGGGCGTCCTTCCCGATTTTCGTCTTCTGTCGATGATCTATCGAACTTAAACTCCTTTGCCCAGCGTGCAACTGTGGAATATGGAGGTGCAGAGTCTCCTAATGTTCCCACTAAGTCGTTGTGTATGTCTTTGATAGACATTTTTTTCAGGACGAAGTATTTAATAACAGCTCTAATTTCGTTTTTCTCCATTTTGATGTTGACTTGTCGGAATTTGGTACTCAAATGAATGTAGCTCCTAGGAATAGTGGATGACTAATGTATTCGAAAAAAAATTATTATTATTATTAGGTGCACTGGAAATACCAGTTTCTCATTACTTTTTGATCACCCTCGTATTACGCAATACATTGCTGAAGACGCGAAGTTTCGAGATCTATCAGCCGTAACAATATATTAAAAAGGAGGTAGGACCGAGAACGCTACCTTGGGGAACACCACAGGTGATTAGAGACGACTAACTGATAGACTCACCGTTGTTGTTGTTGTTGTTGTTTGCGATTAGTTAGATAAAATCAGTTAGTAGTTTATGGGCGATCCCCCTAACACCTATTCTGGATAATTTATTTAGAAGAATTGAGATAGAGACCGTGTTAAACGCTTTGGCCAGATCTAGAAAGACTCTGACACATTTATTACCCCTGTCTAAATGTTTACAGATGTTATCCGTGACGGCAAGAACTGCGTCTTCAGTGGAGTTGTTATTTCTAAAGCCAAACTGATTCTTGGATAACAAATTGTTATCGAACTAGAAGCTTTTTAGACGGTTATTAATCAACTTTTCTAAAATATTTGCCAAAACTGGAAGAACTGAGATATGTAGGTCTGTAATTTTCAATATTGTGGTTGTTTCGTGGCTCGTTTGAAAACAGACTGGAAGCACCCATTTTCAAGGCAGATGTTATAAATGTGGCAGTATACAGGAATAAGTGTTCACTCATTTTATTAAAGGCCGTAGAAATATTATCCCATCCTGGGGCCAAGTCGCTTGAAAGGTCACCGATAATTGATTTCATTTCTGCTGGATCAGTTTTTAAGATAACGAGTGAGGAGAACGAAACATTCGAATCATTTAAGCTGTTGTTTTTTTATTAGCAATAGGAGATGATGTTAACTTCTCAGCCATGTGTTTACCCAGGGTTGCAAAATAATTGTTGATATAATTAGCAGATTCCAAGGGTTATTGTTAGCACGGATTAAATTATTTCTTTCGTACATATTTTTACGTTTTTGAATAAGTTTGCTACAATAATTCCGATAGCGCAAGTAGGTTATTTTTAACAGGTCATTACTCGTGTACTCCTTGTGTTATCCATGATTGGAAATCAACGTTTTTTAGGTGGGATATTACTTATATCCTGGTTATTTTTCATTGCCGTTGATATTTTGGCTACGAGGACCTCAGCGGCTTTGGTGGGGTCCGTCAACGCAAGTATATGATCGAGGCCAGATTTGATTTTTTTTAAGGTAGTGTTAAAATTCACTGTGATTTTTGTTCTTGAGACCTTACGTGGCACAGGCTCAAGCTTCACGTTAAGGATAACAGTGCTGTGATCGGTGAGTGTATTTGTACAAGTGTATTTAGCATCATATGATCATAGCACATTCTATAAAGTATTCCATATTCCATAAAAGGTAAGTGACGTAAGATAATTAGGACAGCTTGGGCCTTTGTTGTCTTCTTTAATGTCAATGTTTATATCCCCCGTAATAGTTATGTTATGATAGCTGTTATAATTGAGAAGTACTGATTGGAGAGAAGTTATAAACTCATCTGTATTCATTATTAATGGGGTACGGTATATGCCAATGATAACGGTGTCAAAAAGGGCATGTACGAGACAGGACGCATTCTGGATGTCAGGTTTAAATACATTATAATTTAGGTTTTTTTACATAAAAAATTACTCCATCGCTTTGATTTGGGATATTATGAGTGAAGTGTGTGTTAAAATTACTGTTTAGGCTAGGAATAGATTTTAATTTTGAGATATGATATTCTGTCATAACTATTACATCGCAGTCAATTTTGATTGAGCGTAACGTGACTCGACAAGCATCCAAGTTTTTGTAAGTGATGTGTAAGTGACATTCATCAGGCGTAGGTACGTGTACTGGGTAAGTTCGGCAAGCATCCGACGTAAGAACGTTTACAATATGAATAGTGCTCCAGTTTATTAGACCGAAGAATGTAATAAAATAAAATGTCTAAAAATGGAAAAACTTATTGTGTGTAAATGTGAGAAAACTAAGTAAGTGGAGATGTACGAGTGTAAGTGTGGGTGTTGTAGATGTGTTTTATGTGTGTGCTAAGTCATCATAAAATAAGTTTAAAATTATGTTAACAATGATAAAAAAATAAAGTAAGCAACGTGACCGAAGAATTCGTAAGCAAGAAAACATCGTATCACTGTCATAAAGTTACATAGTATCACCCATGCCCTTTATTTGTAGCTCGCTGATAACCTCTATGACCGGTGAATTATCATCTCTTATTAACAGCCCCTTTCCTAACGATGTCCAACAATATTTGTAGTTCATAGTTTTTGACATTTCCCTCGCTAAGTAGTACAACCTGTTACCATTTGGTGTGAGATGATCCGAAAAGAAAACAGGCGTAGGTACATGTTTCCTTTAAATGTAGGTTCTGGGTATTTAATTTATTATTTTTATTATAGACTAGCTTTTACCCGCGACTTCGTCCGCGGAGACTCAGAATGTTGGCCGATTTAATTACATAATTTAATGCAACATTAGTAATATATCGAAAATATATGAAAATATGACACAACTATGAACATCGTCTGCCCTCACGTGTCTGCCCGTTCGGGTCGGTCATTCCGTAACCACATCACCCCGCACACCGCGCGGCATTTTTAAAGAAGAACAAAGTAAGACGTAAAATCAGTGAGTAAGAAATAATTAAGTGGCATCTAACCACAAAAATGACAGCTAACCTCAAAAATTAAAATATAAAATAAAAATGACAGTGGAAAATAACAATAAATATAGAAAAATTCCAAACAGCTGAAACTATAGTCAATTGGATCATCATCATCATCAGCCTGTCTCAGTTCACTGCTGGACATGGGCCTCCTCAAAAAGCGGTTTATGCATATATATATTATCCATACATATATAATATATATATATATATACCAAAAAGTGGAATGATAAAGGATCGAAAATATTTTTGAAAATCCTCTTATTCTCAAAGACCAATGTCCAACAGTAAAAGGACAACGTAACATCACACCTCTAACCCTGTAAGGGGTGGGCAAGGAATGTAGTATACCCCCACGTTTCACCAATTACATTTAAGTCTCACAATGAAATAGGTGGTGAGCCTTTTGTCATACACCAGGCACATATCCAGACTCCGAGTTGCTAGTAGAAACTCTAAATTAGAAAAAAAAGGATATAAAAGGATAGAAAAACAAAGCAGCTGTGACATGGCAGGCCAGTTAGGACTGACAGCAGCCAATCTATGAGTATTGATAGGTAATTAGTATTGGATGGCAGTGTCCGGAAGCAGGAAGCACATCTCAATGCCGCGATGAGATCTGCGCGGCAGCCCCGAGAGAGCGCCCGCCAGCCGACGGCTCATTAACATTGTATCATTACCGTTTATTGTCATAGCTTCAACCGCATCATAGATTTTTATAGATACTTTGACACCTGTATCTGTTGGAAGAGACAGAAATCTCCGAAACTAACGTTCGTGTATGAATGATGGATGTAGAAGTTCACCAGGTCTGTAATAGACATAGGTAATAGACATATATGGCACTCGGTGCTCTCTGTCTATCCCGTAATAGTCCTGATCTTAGGAAGGTTTTAAGCTATAATGTACATCGTGTCAAAGCTTGACAACTAGCATAGAAGTTTAATAAATTAATGTCACACTGTTATGTAGCCTTCTTTCTTATTTGCTTTTGTAGATATTATAATGTTTTGTGTTGCCTAAACTATATAAAATTAAAAGTCACAAAATTCAAATTATTTGGTATAAAAAAATCGTTTTATGTATAAATATTGGAACTTGTCTAACTGTTCCATAATCAGGGACAGATTCAGGTTTTTATGTAAAAATTCAAACATACTGCCCGTGACTTAGAACCTGTCGGTGTGGGATATCTTAAGCGGGAGTCCCAGTTTCAATTACCTTCGTATTTTATAACTATAGTAAGAAACTTTTTGATTAGAGTAAATATAACAAAACGTAACATCAAGCCTTATTTTATCGAAGAGGCATGCAGAGAAGTGTAATATTCCCACTTTTAAATTTTTCGTTATGCGGCCCATAAAATAAGGGGGAGCCTATTATGTTACACCGGGCACAAATAATAATAGTCATATTCAATATAAGGTTGTCGAATGCAAGGAAAGTGTGTATTCCCTTAATAAGTTTTTCATCCATTACACGCATGAGTAACAACGGTAACAAAACCTCTCAAGGTAGATGAACACCATTGTGCATTTGATAAGAAAATCATTTAAAGTTACACAATGTAACATAAGAAAACTGTGTATACCCATTTGTGTCAGTTTTGCACTTTGTATACAGTTATTGGATTGAGTCACTTTAGAAAAAAAGCGTACAAAAAAATTAGAAGCAATTGAATAGAACTGGCAAATGGATTTGGTTAAATTAGATAATAAATTAAACTTGTTTGCGGGTACTTTATAAAAATATATAATTTGTTCGTTTAACCTGTTACTTTTAAATTTCGTGTTAAATTCCTCACAAGTGTCAATTGATAAATTTGCTCAAAGTGATGCGCAAACTACTTAATCGACATCTTGTAACGGCATCATTGAACAATTACATTACATAAAGTTTAGTGACCTCATTTAAATAACCCCTCAGTAAATCAAGCGTAACATAACATCGCGCCTGTATTTTCCTGAAGGAGTATGCAGGGGAGAAAAGTACTCTTTTCACCAATAATCTTAGTTGTCCATGGAATAGGAAACGAGCTTGTTGTTATACGCCGGGCACAAAACTTAATCAAACTTAGAATATATCTCTCTCATATATCACCAATCCAATTATACACTTAGTTTAATTTAAACAATGATGCAATCCCTACAAACAATAATAAGAATTCAAAATCAAATAAGCTATCGTATTTGACGCTATATTAACTCAATGTTGTCTTGGTAAATAGCGTCGACTATTCTCTACGGTCAGACTGATTAGAGATTGATTATATTTAATTTCACAAACAATAATTTGGTACAGGTACATTTTTGGTGTTAAATTTTTATTGCAATAGTTGTTTAAATGGTAAGAGTTGTCTAGTAAAAAAGTTTCGTTAAATGAAGTTAGGTAAGATCTGAAGCCAATGTCGGTGAAACCGCCGTTACCTCCGCAGACACGCTTCGGTGAGCGGAACATTGCTACGACACTTTGACCGCCTGAACTGTTTGATTTGCGCTTTCGGTTTTCGATATTTAAAATTCGAACTCTCCTTCGCTACGGATAGTTTGACACTAGTATATTTTTTAAAAGATGTGCGGGAATGACGATTGTTCAGTTAAATAATTGTGTACAAACTTTTGAATGAAAGGATTTTTCCTCTTCGTGATTAAATTTACTATGGTTTTTAATTTAATAGCTGTTTAAATTGATTGTTTCTAAAATAACTTTAACATTACGATGATTGTATGAGTTAATTGAGTGGACGAAGTTCAATTTGCTAGAACTTTTTTATCTTTCAATATCTTTTTTACTAGACGTAACAATAGTATGGAGCAATTTACTATAAAAAATCTATTAAGATACCCGCTGAGGCTGTTATTTATAATGTTTATTTTGTCATTAAATAAAGTTGTAGTACATCGACAGGTTAGAGATTTATTAGTAATTGCTAATAAAGTAGAAAAACATTTATTTAATTTTCCCTTATAAGAACAATGAAATATCCTCACTTACATTATTATGTAAATAATTGTTAGTACAAGACTTTCCGTTTAGTTTTAATTCTATGTAATCTGATTTACATGTGCGTGTGTAATCTAGTCCATATAAAGCAAGACGAAAAGAAAAGCTCATCTATTGGAGGGACGTGTAACGTAATTGTTGAATTACGGGAAGGTGCACGCTTTTCTGCCTAACCCTAGGAGAAATATAGGCATCATGCCATACATAAATCAAGTTTTAATGCCAGTTAACGCAAGTGATTACAATTAGAAAATACAAGTACCACTTGCATTTATTTGATCGACTTTTATGCTAGTGATAATGAATTGGAAACATAATTATTTATCTTTACATTGATAACAGCGTGTAGACATGCCCCCTTCATAACTGGGTCAGCAGTGACTGTGGTCATTTGTAGCGAGTGTACGGGGGATCGCTATCGTGTCTGCTAGGTAGCTGGTTGGATTCAAGCCGACTTTTTACCACGTGTGTTCTTAATTAACACGACAAAGACAAGACAATAAATAAATGTAATTGTGTGTAATTTCTATAGAATTATACGTATTAGTTTTTCATATTTTGGTAGAATATACATATGTTGTTACTGGATTGATAAGTTAAGGCTACTAAAGAATAATAATACGTTCACAGTTTAAAGGAATCAACTGTGTCTTTAACAATAAAATAAATGATCAACCATCCGTTTTTTATTTGTGAGATTCTCATACAACCTGTAAAATTGTGCATTATTACGATAATTATGAATATATATTTACATATAATATTCTGATGGACGATCGGTCTTGGTTGATTTTCACGAACATTTTCACAGTTCAGGAGGCACGCTAAATACTTGGTCACAGTCCTTATCTTAGATAAGAAACGTTAAACAACGTCAAAAGTCTTAGTAAGAGATTAACAACTTCCAACAGATAGTTTGGTCACTAATCTTTATCTATTAAATACGCTTCATACTTTTTATGAGAGAGTCCGAAGTCGCTGGAATTGGATAGCATGTATAGAGAGACTGTGATGAACATCAGAACCTGAGAATATCGGGTCTGTAAGAATAGATATAGTTGACACTTGATGCTCTCTGCCTACCACAAAGAGGCCCGCGCGTTATGAAATAAGAATAACAATAAAAAATGTAACATGACGCCTGTAACCCCCGAAGGGGTAGGCAGAAGAGTATGGTACACTCCCACGTCCCACTCCCATGAAGTATTATGAATCGCTATTCAATGATTTGGAAAACAGAAGAAAAAATAGAGCTTTGTTGAATCACAATCACAAGAGTACCTATATGTCCCATTATAGATGTTTAACGGTATGGTGTACTCGTATACCAGAATTCCAGTGGCATTTATCTTTTCCGATACGGATATGAAATCTTTATCTTTAATGTCACTTCAAAACCGGAACTTTATTGAGTAAGTCATTCAGGTGCGTTGCTGGCTTAGTAAAATTATCAGTACCTACATGACTCGATGTAGTACAACATATATGAGTAAAATGACTCATAGCGGATATGATGTGTCTTAAAGATTATGACCTATAAATAATAATGTTGGAGTACTCAATATTATCAAGTAATATGTAGTGTCTATACAACAAATATAGTTAATTTGTAAATAGGTCAGATACTGGACGATGGGAGAGTCAGGAGTCATAGACTAATGTAGAAGAAACACGGCGAGTTTGTAAGGATAAAGATATTTGGCACGTGGTACTCTCTACCTAGTCCGTAACGAACTTGGCGTGAAGAGATAATAATAATAATTGTTGTTATTATTTTGTTACAGATTTTGCCACTACGAATTCAACGTATCAAAGAACCGAGAAATCGATGTTAATGTTGATACTTAAATATTTGTAACCGAACCGGTTAAAAGATATTTTCTTATATAAAATAATGACATATAGCTCAATTTAGGGAACTATATTTTTATACACACATATATATATATATATATTTAAAGACTAAATGAGCTCATATAGCAGTACAAGAGAGAACATATCATCAAGAGCAATGGACTTTATCAGTGTAAGGAGTAGTTTAAGAATGCTATGGACTGTGGCAGCGGCGTGCGTGTTCCTCACCAGGAGCAGCGCGGCACCAGCCTTCGGAGACACGGATAAGGCGATGGTGAGTCATTTAATCATCTAGTCTTAGTCGTCATCAGCTCGTTCCAGTTGTGTAATAATTTCAGAATGGCTTTTATAAAAATATGTATGTAATATACTTAAAACGTGTAAAAAAATCAGTTTTATTATCTTTGACATATAAAAAAAAACACATCTTTTTATGAGTTACCATTTCAAAATGTAATTTTTACTGAAGTATTTGCTAGTGTTCTTTTTATTAAAGTTTTTGTTAAAGTATTGTTTTTACGAAGTTTCGTCTTTTAAATATACTAGTGGTCGAGCAATGGTTGAAATATAACTATAATTTATTGCAATTAACTGCAAAGATTTTCTTCACTTACTAATATATAGATCATTCTGACTTAACAAATGTTATAGAAGAGATACTCCGACTAAATTTGATGAGTAACTCTGGATAAACTCCGTTACGCGATCAGATAAATCACTAATCCAAATCGGAAATGATGTTGCCGTGGGTCCGACGTGAGTCATTTTTCGCGTGATTTCGCTCACCGGCGCCCAACGACGAGGTGTTGTCGAATGAGTCTTTCTGTAGTATATAGTAACGCGAGCGTGATAGCATTCATTCATAAACAGTATATTATGCTGCTAAGATAAAAATATACGAACTCGCTTTACTACATATGAATCGTCCTACCTACGCAAATTGTGCTATTAACATCAGTGTGTGAATGAGTCATAAGTAAATCTGTAGGTATATATGTTTATTGGTCATTAGACTTTTTCAATGGCTGCGTCATTTCTGTCTAAACCATTACACTACTTATTGGTACCTACGTGAATCAGAGTTTTTGAATATTCATCGTTTTAAGTATATAAAATGCAAACTTATAAATGCGCACTGCACCATATTTATAGAGAATTGTAACTTTAATATAACCAATGTCTATTTGCATTGCTTTGCTAATAAAAACCAAATAAACATTCGTAATATTTTATTTACACAAGATTTGAATACGTTGATAATATTTATTTAATTAATTAGACAATATTCAATTTAATTAACTATTCAGAGAACAATGTACATGCTGTACAAGTTGCAAAAAACAATGTATTCATACGTAACTTATCACAGTACAATAAAAACAATATGTTAAAAGGGAAAGTAAGCGGAAGCATTATCTTTACATATTCAAAAGAAAGGTTTTGTCTATCCGGAAATGCTGTAAATCATATTACATAAAGCCACGGTCGTTGTCCCGTGACTCAGTCGCCTATGCTGGGTACCGAGAGGAAACTGCAATGTCTTGCTCGGCTTCTGAGAATGAGTGAGTCATGGCCAGTTGCGCGGCTGCAAGTTCTAGGTCATAGACCACCGACCATAGATATCTTAAGGGAATAACTGCACATGTTAAGCTTCAAATAATTTAATGTTGCATGGTACATACCTAATACATATATGTATATTGAATATCGTATCGTACATATAAAAATATCGTTTATTAAATAAGTTAATTTAAAACATGTATTTCTGCAGAAATAGTAGTTTAAAAATAAAAAGGATTTGCAGAATTTTTTCACGTGAATCATATTAAAAAAATATATATATAATATAACGTGCTTTAAAAAAAATTAATATAATTATTAGTAAACTAAATTGTAGGGTTTTTTGTTTGCTTTTGAACCAAAAGTACCGTACCTA
>DWMG01005612.1:0-10080 GCA_018244855.1 Elbella merops | reverse complement strand
TCAAAATTAGTAAGTTGAAGTGGCAATGGGCAGGCCACATTGCTCGAGTGACCGACAACCGATGGGGGAGAAAGGTCATCGAGTGGCTCCCACGTCTCGGTAAAAGGAGCGTTGATCACCCGCCTGAAGAAGACAGAGCGAAGCTGCTGGATTCGGAAGACCCAGGACCGAAAGGAGTGGCGTCGATTAGGAGAGGCCTATGTCCAGCAGTGGACATCTAGATGCTGATGACGACTATGTACATACTTACTCGTATATTGTCCCATCGAATACTTATGTGAAATTGATGTAATGTGATAGGATTTATGAAGTACTTTGGACCTAATGGACATTATTTGTTCACTAAAGGCAGGAGACAATTGAAAATCATCATTGTTGATATTTTATCATTTCCTACAACATAGCTCACCGCCACTAGTCACTGAACAAAATACGTCGAAAATGTATTGAAAAATAATTATTCATAACATTTTAATATTCATGTCACGTATTTTAAAAAACGTTCAACTTTTTCAAGCGGGATCGCGTAATAAATTAATGACAACTCATCAGATTATAAATTAACTGCTCAATCGGGCCAATGATCTGTAAAGAAATGGAGTGGAAAATGAAACGTCCTCAACGGAGATGTAAAATTTGTCGCATCAAAAGCGATTGAAACGATTCAATTATATAACAAGATAAGGTTGTCATTTATTTTTATTTCTGATAATAAAATATGAGAACAACGTGCACTATGTATATGACTTTTTTGTAAGAAAAAAAACGTTTTGTCCGCTTTTATTGTTCGAACGCAAATTTAAGCCATGGTCACGGGAATGTCTAAGACAAACGTTGAAATAGTATTTGTTCAGCAATTAGCTGTCATACAAATGTACACAGGTTAGTTTACGGCGAGCACGGCTCTTATTTTCTGCAAAATCTTTTCCGCTTTCATCGGGACTTTGGCGAATTGGAGTACGACAATATCACGAAGTACGAGTAGTAAGGAAGCAAAAATCGGAAATATTTTTTGAAAATTCATAGGACGTAAACATAGCTAGTGAAACGTGCCCCTTCGCGGATTAAAGGCGTGATGTCACGTTACATTGAAATTGTATCGTTGTCGTCATCGGCCTATCTCAGTCCACTGCTGGACATAGGCCTCCCCCAATGAGCGCCATCGCGCCCTGTCCTCGGCTTGTCGCGTCCAGGATCTGCCTGCAGCCTTTCGCAAATCGTCATCCTATACGTAACTAACGTTTATCCTCGATCAATGTGGAAGACTAAAAAGTTTTTGGCCTAATTATGTTCTTGAGAAGTCGATTAAAAATCACGTTTTAAATAGTTTGTGTGACTAATTTCAAAAAAATGTATTCAGTGGTTTTAGCGCGACGTTTCAAACAGTCAACATCATTACCGTACTTATAATATTGGTGCAGACGTTCAATATTTTCATCATTTGTGGTGCATTAACAAACATTATAAATGTTATGTTATCTCGCATTATTTGATACATCAAAATCAAAATAGTTTTCAATATTATTATTATCGATTTTTTTAAATATTTCTTGTCGTACACCTCTGCCTGATCAGATTATTTGCTATTGACTCGTACACAAAAGTTGTCTTGTAGAGATCGCTTGTTAGCGATAAGAATGTCTTTTGTGTACTTTTTGGTGACCAATTAAGAATAATTTTATTCTATTGTACTTTATAGAAACAATTGTACAGAAGTATCTCCTTTTTTCACATGTTTCACTCAATACGTGTCATGAATTTTAAAACAATATTTGTTTAACGGCGGCCATACTTACAGAGTGTTTCTTCCTTTTAGTTAACGCATTTATCTATTATACAATGAAACCCTGATATGTAAGAAAAGAGAAGTATGGAATATACTATGTTACCAAAATTATTTTCTGTATGAAATACTTTACAGCTGTTTAGGAAGTTTATAAGTTAAATAATTTATAACGAACACATTAACTGTCCATCGAATATTAGAAATATGTAAAATATTATGCTTATCTTTAAGATGAGGTAGATTATTACTTCAGCTCCAGCTAGAGCCTTAATGAAACGTTTCGCAATGTAAGATTAAAACTGTGTGCCACGTCTTTGAAGTAAGTTCTGAACGGAACGAACGATCTTGAGAATGATCTCAGGAAAACCTTTCAATTTGTCTAAGTTAGGATATTCATTATATTGCTATTCTTAGAAATAAACTATACACACATCTGCTGTAATCCAGTCTAATGAATAAGAGAACATAAGTGGTACATAAACATAGACAGAGTATCCATTCGACCTTCACTCAAGTCACAGGACACAGGACGAGTGGTTTTGTCAGATTTGTAACAAGCTTAGTTCGGAACAAAGTTCGTTATGGACGAGCTAGCGAGATATACGAGAGCCACTTAACTGTTCTCGAATAAAGGCCAAATTTCCTTACTTAAATACGGTCGAATGACGTAATTACGAAGTCCCGTAACAGTATATGGTTAAACTAACTATTCCACATACCAACGTACGATGTAACATTACGCCTAAAATCCCCGAAGGAGTGGAAAGGGTATATTTACGTCCCGCCATGGAATAAGTGGTGGGCTTATTGCCATACACCGGACACAAATCCAGACTCCGAGCCATTACTAGCAATTTCTACAAGAAAAATTAGAACTACTACAAGAGTATTAGAGCCTCTAGATACCAATGCTGCAGATAACGATTTTCATCGTCAAAAGTTCAACCATCCTTTTCGGGACCTTGGGCTCAAATATCTTCTTCAAACCAGTACGCAGTCTTTCAACCATATGGAATTCGTTGTATTAACTTAACTATGAGTTTTACCGGCATCGTGAACGTAGAGCCATATCCAGTAGAAGACTAAATGAGCTAATCATTATGCACACACACTTGCACTGCATAATATTGCTAATAATAGCATTCTACTATTCCTCAAAAAACCCTTCCTGTTAAAAAATCACATATATAAAAAAAATTTATGCATGCACACGTCGATCAATAGCTAGGACAATCATTTTTGAGACGCACACAACGGTCACATTTTATATCTGATTTGGACCGAAATTGTATATAAAATAAGGCTGGCCATATAAACCTAAGCAGTTTAATCACAATTGGAAATCATCACGGGGAGAGGTACTGGGCGGGGTTCAGTGTTCGTTTAGGAGGAATTTCGTTCTAACAGTACTTCAGTACGTAACATTATCACCACTAATGGCAGCGAGGGCCGCGTTCGCTACGTATATAACGTCATAAAGCTTTCAGCTCTCCTGCAGCGAGCGAGTACTGTTCGAGAATCAAGTTACCCGTGCACTTTAGTTCTTGTTATATGCTTAATATACGTCACATATGAGGCAAGTATCTACACATTCCGCTCCACTGTTTGTAGCTATTGCATCATCATGCCAATATATATAAATATAAATAGCAAAACAAACGATATAATAACACGTAAACGTAACTGGTGAAACGTGGGAGTGTGGTACACTCCTCTGCCTACCCCTTCGGAGATTACAGGCGTGATGTTGCGTATAATAACATGATAATGCAGCTTCCAATACATTATTTTTAATAACGTTTAACCTAGTACTTTTATTTACTAGTCAAGGGCAGAACTTTTAGAGAACACCTACATACCGATATATTTTAGGTCTAGTTATTTAAAGCAAGAATTTTAGGCACTAACTAATGATCGTATGTTATAAGGTATAATATATAGCCTTTTGTACAACGTTTAAAGACTATTGATACAAATATAATACGCATTAAAATTGAATCCATGCATATAAATAAAATTGAAGTGTCGGTTTGTAATATCATAATAGATTTGTAATGAGTGCCTGTAAAATTATATACGAGTATGTACATACGTTATATATAGCAAAAATGCAACTTTTAGAAATAAAGCCCCTGTGTCTGTTTGTACCAGGTAACCTTAGAAACGGCTGAACCGATTTGAATATTGATTAAAATATTTTTATTTTAGAAAAGGTTTTAGGGTTCCGTATAAAATAATTAAAACACGTAACATACAATAAACCCTTGCGAACAAAATCGAGGGCACAGTTAGTGAATTATAAAATTGTTTAATAAGTTCGGAGAGGTGAGTGATTAAATTTTAATTTGAAATTTCTTATTACGCTTCAAAACGCAAAGTTTCAAGCGAGAACACTTTAGAACAAACTTTGTTATTGAAAAGCGTGTTACTAACAGAATTTTAAGTACATATGTATGTGGCAAGTGTACGTCAGATTAAAAAGTTGCTTTACATTGCGAAATTAAAAATAGTTTTCAAAATGACAATGAGTCTAGCAGTGATAGCCTAGTGGTTAAGAATTCAGCCTCTCATTCCGGAGGTCCTTTGTTAAAATCCATGGCACGCACCTGTTTTGAAAAGTGAAGGTGAAGGAAAACATCGTGAGGAAACCTGCACACCTTAGAATTTATATAAAAAAAAAAAATCTAAGGTCTGTGTAGTCTGCCAACCCGCACTTGGCCAGCGTGGCAGACTATGGCCTTAATCCTCTCAATGTGAGAGGAGACCCATATTCCAACAGTGGAATTATAATGGGTCGATTATTATTAATGACAATGATACTCGTAAAATGACAACATATGAATTCAGCATCTGTCCATAATTAGCACTGGAACATCTCGTTCGAATAAGCATCGACGGCATGTATCGTAAATGTACAATAAATTATAAATACACAGACGACCTCCAAGAGACTACTAAACCGAAAACTTACATATAGAAGCAAGTTCTCAACACCTCATTATGATGATACGAATCCCCGATGGTTCTTTGACAAGTTTGTATTAACGCGCAAGACACCAAAGTTTATTGATCAAACGCCAATATAAGAGATGTCGCTGCCAGACGATTCCATTTACTTTGGAAAGTTAGAGGTCTGTCATTAGAAGATGTATTTGCTGTTTATCTAGCTAAGATGATATCATTAGCTATCTTCGAATATTTGGATGTCAGTTTTAAATGAAAAATTGTTCCTGCCACTTGTTAATAGTGAAAGCGACATGACATACTTTTAGGAAAAAGAGCCTTTGTTGCAAAGCAAAGAATCTTATATTTCAAATTATTTATATGGAGAGAAGGAAAGTGAAAAATATGTAGTCCTCACAGAAATACTCAACATAAGAATAACAAAGTAATTTAAATGTATATTAATTACGTATTAATAAGATGACGCCCTCCGGCCCGGTGGGATGACGATCTGCGAAAGGCTGCAGGCAGATGCTAGATGCGGCAAGCCGAGGACAGGGCGCGATGGCGCTCATTGGGGGAGGACTATGTCCAGCAGTGGACTGAGATAGGCTGATGATGATGATGATGATGATGAAGATAACGCTTATATTTCCAAGACAATTATTATTATTTTGCACTTCCGTCTGAATTTTGACTGCTAATATGCGAACATACGAGTAGCATAGCATTAGCAGTTCAAGTTATTTAAAAAACGCAATTTAATTAGAAATCCAATTAAAACGGCTAACTTATTCTTTTCATAATAAAAGCGTTTCTGAATCAACTGTGACGACGGGCTGATTGCGGATACCCCAGGCTACGAGACCATAAGTAAATTCTTTGACCAGCGCCCATGTCCAGCGTGGGGATTGCGAGTAAAAACATTTCCCTCTTCACTTTCATCTGTTTGACTCTCCCCTTCTTCATCGTCCTCTTTTTCTTCCTCTTTTTCTTCTTCTTCAGCTCCTTCTCTATCCTTAGAGGCAGGTAATTTCGAGCTTACATTTTGTTAATGAATATTAACTACAGCCATACTCATTAACACTAAACAGAAAAAATAGTTTACGATACTAACAGTCCTATACCTACCCGTGATACCGTTACTAATAACTACAAAATAACTCACATTTTTATTCATACAAACATAAAAGGACCAACAACCTATTCATTAGTTTCCATATGTCCACGATAGCAGCCACTTGTAACTACTGCCTTTATTTGCTACCTTTTTTCGTATAAAAAGTGTACCACCGCGTTAGAGCCTATGGGTCTAATAGGCTAAGTATAATATCTGGGTTACAGATTAATAACAAACCTATATATCTAATATACAAGCCTCTTAATAGCGTCTAAAGTTAATTTGAGCGAGTGTTATTACCAGGCTATAAAAATTAGTGTCTATTGTGTAAGACGTGAAGCGCGGTGCGGTGAGTCCACCGGGAGTCGAGTGCGCGACGTTCGAATTGACGCGTCGTCGGCGACATGTCGATGTCCCAGGGGCATGTCGAAATATTGTTACGATTCATTGCCTCTTTCAAAATAATTATGTGTTTATTCTGCAGTTCTTGCAAGATTAACATAATATCACGCTTATATTTTCTTGAAGGGGTGTAATACACTTCCACGATTATCCAATTGCGTTATAAGTCGCACTATGAATTAGGTAGTAGCCTGAGAACCGTAATTGTCTCTATCAAATTATGACACTTCACTTTGAAACCAAAGAAAAGTTGGGGATGTGATTGGTCGGAAAGTTTCGTTAATCGTACGTCCAAAGCCTAAATAGTTCCTTCAATATGTTTAAATTTAATGTACTTACATTAAATTTTAGCAAGTTTATGAAAGTTTTATACATATAATATGCTATTTGTCCTCATTCCCGCTAATATCCGGAGCGAAGTGAATAATAGGGTATTTAATAACGGGAGCAAATACTTATATACCCCCCACAGTCTCGAGACAAATAGCTTGTGGAAAATAATATGGCCAGGATATTTTTTGTTACACAAACAAGAAAACATACGAGTTCCTCTGCCATACGTTAAATAGATAGATATATTCTGGAAATGTCTACCAGAAAATGATTATAGATTACAGATGAATCCAATATAGTTATATGATCGTTTAAGACGAGGATTCTGAAACCATAACGTGATTGAGGGAACGGTTCGGAGTTAAATATTGTATCATGTAAAGAGGACTACTCATATTATTCGCTACCACATCAGGACAGTTTATAATGAAAATAAGTTTTTGGACGGACGTGAAGATTATGAAATTTCTAGACGCAGATATGTCACATGATAAAGAACAAAAATGTATTGTAGATATAATGCTTTTTAATAAAGTATGTATGTACAAAAATATTTCGTTTAACATATCTTTATAAATCGCCTTTATGAAAAGTGAAGCCCAGCATCACCAAGATTGAAATAAAACTCAATAATTATACACCTACAAATATTGATCTACAAATAATGTTTGCGCTTTATCTTCAAAATAAAATGTATAACTAATGGTACCTAATACTTAGTTCATCACCGGGTGGACATACGCATATAATATATGTATAATTAACAAATTTACTATCGTGTCCTAATGAAGACTTTTCTCCTCATATAGGTCACATAATAACCAAGTCTTCGAAACTGGCGTAAATATATAAAGAGACAGATAAACGTAAAAGAAGCACGGCAGCTCTGCAAGGATGCAGATATTGGGCACTCAGTTCTCTCTGTCTACCACGTAAGGGACCAGGAGTTAAAATATGTTAATAACATTCTCCCATAGCTAACATTCGAAAACGTCTCTCTCGAGCTGTTATCGGAAAGTGCAAAAATGCCTTAAAAGTTACCTGCTTTTAGGAAATTGGCAAATTATTTATTCATTTCATTGGCCTAGTTTGCTCAAATTTATTAGTTTATCGGAGAATCGTAAAAATCCGATTATTGTGGCTAAGTGGGTATTCCAAGAAGCCGCACGTCCTAAATCGCAGGTGCGGCGCGCCCTTACAATAAGGGCGATTATGAGGTAGTCTATTATTACGACATTTCCAAAACCCCCCCAGTCGTACACTCGTTTACATTACGCTCTCTGTATCGCGCACTGAGATAATATTCCAATTACAGAGTACAATTTAATTAAGATAACAGTTGTGCAGGTAGGTACTTCTTACTTTCTAAAAACAACCATTTCATTCTTGCTATATTTTTATTTTCGCTTCTTATTTTTCGAACCTGACCTATATATAATATATATACATATATATACCGTGATTCGGATGTACGAACATTTAAGCGGTATAAAAAATTTGGACCGCCGAAAGCCATTCACTTGCTCGGCTGCGGCTGGAATTGCTGATTGGAGACCAACTCGCGCAAAAAAATTCAACACTTTTATAGGAAAATAAGTCGTATCGTAGTAGTCTGTTCGCAGTCATCTTAGCTATCCCCTTATGAGTTCCGAACACAAAACGAAGGCTAGGTATTTGCCCTCAAAATAAACGATCCCGTCGTTCCATATGAATATTAGTGATATCGCCGTATTCCATAAACAATAGAAGTAACCTCCTTCTTTATTTCATTATATCATATTATATTAATTCATATTGCTTACTCATTTTGCTAACAAGGCATGTAGCCACGCCTAGGCAGACCGCGTTATACTGCCTTCAGCCAGCGCCAGGCTTAATCGCCTTTTACGACACCCTGGTGCCCCTACATAGAGTCTGGCAATGAATTTTTTCTCACCTCCGGCATAGATTAATTAATCACAAAATTAGAATACAATATAGTTAACATATGTAATGTAATTAAGACTAAATTTGTTTATGTATATTAAGACACTATTCATGTAATTAAGACACACATCGACTTTACTGCGGTTCTTGTATTACCTAAAGCTGTTCAATTCCAAATATTTATTGCATTGTTAAGTATCAAAGGCTGAAATTAACATAAAAAGTCGGAAGCCTTAATGAGAACGATATGGGAACGAATAAAAATATTATCTTACAGTTCACAAGTACTAGAGATCATTATGGAATGCAGGTTTACTAACGATGTTTTTCCTTCGCTGTTACAGAAAGTAATATTTTATCTCAGGGTGCACGCTGACAAGCTAAGCATTTAATGTGAAAGATGGAATAAATAGACAATATTAAACGAATTAGATGTTGCATTTACCAGGAGCCTTATTCCCTTTTGAGTGAGGATTTCTCTTTCCAGAAAATATCCTTTTCTGAGCGAAAATCTTCTATAGTTCGAGCAATAAAAGTTGTTATATAAAATCCTATCGCTACTGAAGGACGAGAAATACCTTTCTGGTATAACTTAGTAAACTTGTTAGATCCATGAAGTGTGTGACATATAGAATAGAATTATAAGCAAATAGTCTGCACGAACAATAAAAATATTGAAAACATATTTCTAAAACAATACATGTTAACAATCCATTAAAAATATTTAAGCCATCATTATCCATTGTTAATAGCTACTTGTTTACCAAAAAACAACATTAAATTTTTTAAAGAAACTCTTTTCAAGTAACATCGACATTGTTTAATTATCCCGAAAAAAACACAAAACCGCTAAACATAATACAAGAAGGTCGCAGCGATTCTGGGGGCGTGGTAAGAAAGGATCTTATTATTTTGAACTCCCGCTCTTGGCCTGCGGTCTTACTTGTAAATAAGTTACCTAATTATGTTGGAAAAAAAACGTACTCGGTTGGTTTTATTACCACCAAAGGTAAATAAATAAAATGTATAATGATTTTAAGGTGTATTTTAGTTAATGAAAAATTTTATTTCTATTGTTACTCCATGTAAGATTTTTTTCTTTTAGCCTTTATTTTCTCAAGCCGTATGATGGAATATTTCATGAAAATTTTCATCTTTTAACATTTAATATATTATTTTAGTTACTTATAACAGTATCTACTATACATTATTAATGTCTAATGTCGCAATTGGATTCGAGACGAACCCTAACATTCGACTCAAGTAAATTGTCCACACATAATCAACTTATAATTCATATGTCCAAACGTTAAACCACCTGAAGTATCCAAAAGATTAATAGATCACAAATAACTCACTTTATAACGTGTGTTCACAGATATATGAATGCTCATGAAAACTCAACGTCTGCGATTACTCCTCCAGAGTTCACTGGCACGACATATAACATTTTTTCAGATATACCTCCAGATATTTTAACACCTGAGGGCTATGAACTCAAATAATTTATTACCCTGAGAGAAAATATGAATAATCATTTTCGGAAAATACCAGAGAACTACCTCCACTG
>DWMG01005611.1:0-10081 GCA_018244855.1 Elbella merops | reverse complement strand
ATAGTTTATTAACATAGTTTTTAACTGCCAACATTAGGCGGCGTGGCATACGAGTACCTATCACTTTTCACATTTCAATAATTAACAATTTCAATATTAATTAAAATCTCATAGATAACTCATTACAAAGTTTTGATTTGTTTTACCATTTTTAAATTACAGTCCCTTAAAATTTTTGTCACGATGTCATTTACACAGGGTAAATATTTATGGTTTGCTCGTAGCGTAACGTATTGCTAAGACGCATTTTTTCTTTTACAATACTGAACATAAGGAAAATTCGAATAAAATTAATAATTGACAATAAAAATATTTCATTGGGTGCCAAACCGTCTTTGGCCAATATGACCAACTGTCTCCTTAACCTGTTTCATGCTGAGAGGAAACCCCTATGCAACAACGAATTGATAAAACAGGTTGATGATAATGATGTTAATGCGTCTTTCTATTAGTCGATTTTTATTACGCCCATATTCTGCAACATGTCTACACTACGAGCCATGGTATTTCAAATGCTCAATTAAATAAAGTCGTGTCTATTATTACCAGAATTTTCTAACTTAGATTTTTTAGCAGAAATTCCTAGTAGCGGCTCAGAATCTGGATCTGTACCGGTGTATGGCAATCGCCGCCTATTTCATGGGACGTAAAACGTATGTAAATGGTAAAAAGTGGAAGGGTACTACATTCGCCTGCATGCCCCTTTGGAGATTACAGGCGTGAAGTTACGTTTTTATTATTACTTACCGAACTGGTCCTGTCGATATTGCATGAAATGGTTCAAGCTTCGTAATATCTGTAATGGATCGCGCTGTTTTCCTGTTAATGAAAGTGCTATTAAAATACGTGTACAGTACAGTTGCAATTGTATTGTAAGCTATTTAAACTAAATTGATTGTGTTCTTACTGTAATATTAAAATAGAAAAGTAGCTTTACTATCACACATTTCTTTAGTATTTTCGAGTATATATATGATTGTCCCCGCTGTGACCTCGCTGGGAAGGACTTTTGATAGGCCTGGCACTAATCGGACTATGCCAAAAAAATCAGTCAATAGTTGAGTTAAGCCGGACATAATTTATCAAGACAGACAATTACTCAAGTTCAGTGTCATGATATAAAACGTATGAATTTCCGAATGTAATTTCCAAAACGAATATAATTTCCAAATCACACCTTTTGTGTACTATCGTTTTGTGAAAAGCTTTCAAAGAGACCGCCAGAAGGAAATTCAAATCGAATAAAGATCGGAGTGAATAATGATTATAAGCAAATAGACTTAATCCGATTCGTCACTTTTTAAGTCGACTATTGAATGTATTAAGATTTTGGACATAGGGGAAATTGGTTGAATATGAAATTCTTATAATGTTATTTTAAATAACCCACAATTATATTGAATGATTGGGTATTTTTGGATTCTAAGTGGTTCCTACAAGGAAATATTAGGTTTAAAAAAATTAAAACACATAAAGGAAAATATACATAGCTACGATACATTGATTATGAACAAGAAATCAAAAACAAAAGAGAATAATTCTCTTAATGACTCACCTGTGCCGGGCTCGCGTCGATTAATCCCAGGACTATCGGTCAATGTGTCGATCGGCACTTCGTTGAATGGACCTCCCGGGGCTCCAGGAGGGCCTGGTGGTCCCGGAGGGCCGGGAACAGGTAGATACTGGACATTGTTTGCTGGAGTTCCCGCTGGACCCGGTGGACCTCTCGGCCCTTCTTTTCCTGGCACGCCTGGGGACCCGTCGAAGCCTCTGTCCCCTTTCTCTCCTTTTATCTACAGGGAAGCAGGTAAAATAACACTTACGATGGACATAATAGAAGCATATTATTATCTGAGATATAACACAATCTGGCTGACATAATAGAATGAATTATTATTATCCGAGATATAATATAATTAAGGTACTGTATTCCTATTAAAACTTCTAGAACCTTTATTTAGAAGGTGCTGAAAGCAATTCGTTTGTAATCGAGAAACTATGATTCACAAGAATCTATTGGATGTACTTGTACTCGTATTGTAATTAAAGATAAATTAGGCGTGTAAAATGCTAAAGCAATAAAAATGTGAGTATGTTGATAGCCAAAGAAGAACATCATATAAAAGCGTCTGATTTACATCCACAATGTTCCGAAAATGGACTTGAGAATATAGACAATAGTATTGAGAGCATAGACAAACTTGAGTAAGTAGGTAATTACGTGCCAGACTAATAAATTATTAAACAATCAATCAAATATTTTAGTATAAATAATGTTTACAGGGAAATGAGATATCAGGATTGAAGTTTCAATACTTTTATTGTGCCAATACTGGCGTACGAATAACCAGATTACAAAAATATATTAGAAATGATTGTTATAAAAATTTTGATTAAATATATCTATGATTAATTATTTATCAATAAGTTAGCATTTTAATAAATTTGATCCGTATATTAAAAGTTGAGGCAAATGTACATTTACACGATTATCGTTAGGTATATTATACTTGTAACTGTAATTTATACGTATTATACTTCGAACTTTATAAAATGTTACCTTGTCAAGGTCGGCTGGAGCGAGACCAGGGTCGCCTTTTTCACCTTTCGGCCCCACCGGACCTGGCTGCCCAGCTGCGCCAGGTGGTCCCTATAATAAATGTCTTTTTTAGACCTCCCTAAAATTGATTGATGAGTTTCATAACATTCTCCTCTCTTGTTTTATATTTTATCGTGAAGGTAATAAATAAATGGCGCATAACTTTCGTGGTCGGTTTTTTAGTTTCTTCTATAGCAAATTTCTTTTGTAGACTCAGTTTAATAAGAGGTATAATGTGAAGTGGCAATTGACAATTACAATTTATATACAAAAAGAATATTAGTTAGCCTAATAGCAATTATAATTATATCTTCATTAAAGACTTTGCACTTATGCAAATTATTCACATGTAAGTATCTATGTGATCCGATACACATTATATATTAATAATTTCCCATCTTATTTAGTACTTAGAGTAGATAAGTCTTATCGCTGGTATTATATAATGTGAGGAAAAATAATAATCATCAGATTTAATTATCTTACCGTCCATCCAGGTAATCCTATGTCGCCTGACGGTCCATCTGTTCCAGGAGTGCCTGGTGGACCGGGCAGACCAGGTGGGCCTCTCGGACCTGGCGGACCTGGGTGACCACGCTTACCTCGGGGACCAACTTCACCTTTTTCTCCCTATTAGATCAATTTTTAAAGTTAGTCTATTGCGCAAAATATGCAGCTCCTATGTGGATTATTCTAATCTTACTATACATGAAATTAGACACAATTGACTTCAAATATATTTAGGGAATGAAAAAGAATCTTCTACTTCTTCATACATTAACTTGTCAAGTTATTTCTCTTGAAAACATAATGTCTTAACAATGTTTTGATGAAAGTTCTATATTTTTTCCAATATGCAGGCAGACATAGATCTTATTTTTTCAGCACGACCCCGTGAAGCTAATAAAATTATATTAAACTATTAACGTTTAGTGAAGATGTATAAATAAAAAGGATGTAATTAAAACTATTTATTGCCGATATCATCGCTGAGTAAAAGTTACTTCGCCCTATTCAAAGAACAAAAGTTACAAATGAGCACTCCGGGGATTCTAGGCTCAAACCCGACCGCGTAACGCTTTATAAAGTTGTTCGTTGTTAACTCTAAAATATCCCTTGCTGTGACGATGAAGAAAACCGTCAGATATGTAATCGTCCCATATATATATGTATAGACTTACCTTTGTCATAACCAAGGCCTCTTCTCTAGATATTGCAACTGGTCCAGGTGGTCCTGTGTCTCCTTTGTCACCTTTAGGACCATTAATGCCTTGGAGTCCTTGAGTTCCTGGTAGGCCTGAAGGACCGATATCTCCTCTTTCACCAGGCTTACCGTCATTACCGGGAAAACCTTGCGCTCCTTCGATTCCACGGGTACCCTTTTCTCCCTGTCGATGGGGACAAGAATATCAAATTGTTAATTTATATTCATAATTAAATGTGTATCGTATTAAAGATTTACATTTGGCCATGACTGAAAAGAACACGCCTTATATAAATTTTAACCTGTCCTCTTAGCTCATTGAAGGCAATTTCATACACGACTATCAGCTCTAAAATTCGGCATAGTTTATATTTTACATTAAAGTACTAAGAAATTGCATGTACAGATTTCTAAATGATTCTACACCAAACTCAATGGATATACATGCTCATTGCACATATGGCTTTGGGTGAGAATTGAACCAACTACCCATGGCGCAGCAGGTTTATGCCAGTCTAATACCGAACGTACGCTTTTTATTACTAATTTATATGGACGTAACATTACTTTGAATTTGCAAAGGCACGCCTATGGAGTGTTACCTTTATACACATTAACGACATACTGATTACCACAGCGTTGTAATAATTTGTAAGTTTTGCACGGCCTTTAGATAGAAACGATTTTTTTATATAATTTTTCTATGTCACAGCACTAATGTCATTAACCTGTCACCATTGCGTTTTAGGCTTTTGCTGTACAGTTTTTCGAAAGCAAATCAAGATGTGCCCTCTGAAATTGTAACAGGTATTAATTGTCTTGCATTTTTATTATTTAATATAGAGACCTAATTTGTAGTTGATAGGTTTTCAATTTTTTAATTCTATCGTCAAACGTCAACTGACACCTCTGTAAGTTGTTTGATTTTCGCGCGTATTTTTTCGATACTCTCATAGATTAGACGAAAAGTGTTTCTTTTCCTCGAGTGAGGCAATGTTTTGAATATTTAAAGGAGTAATCCTACCCGCCTTTTTATAAATTCTACCCGAGAACAGCAATTTTCCTCTTAATACGTAGTATATTCTTATGGATTTATATTAAAATACCGTTGAAGTTTGATAAATGTTTTCAGACAATATTAAACGGTAAGCATTTTTCATGTAACGATGATTTCAGATAAAGTATTTTTTAATACGCTAGTGTACTATAATGAGATATTATGATGGATTTTCTAAATTTGTTGTTATTAATTTAACTAGAATAACATTAAAATATATCATACTTACCACTTTTTCTTTAGTACCGAACACTCAAAAATTTATTAGTTTATTGAGATAAATTTCTAAAGTATTGTCACGTGACTATTCTTCACCTTTATTTAGGATTGATGTCAGTATATGATATGTGGCATATAATTTATTACATAGACTATGTATAATTACCTTTTCTCCCCTTTCTCCCTTGTCGCCTTTCACGCTTGGGGTTGCCAGCTCCCGAGGCGCTGGGAACGTTACACGCGTCGTTTATATTCAGTTTACGTTTAAAACACATAAAGCAGAAGTTATTAGTACCATGTCGGGGAATAATAATTTGAAAGTAGGAAGTTCGACAATGAAATGTTGCCATAATTAGTGAAGAGCCAACAACAGACTTGGGCGTTAAATAATTTATATCCGACGACCTCAATTCACGCGAAGTTTTATAAAGACTGGAAAGAGGATTGTTATTAATATGTGAAAAGAACAATTGTTTAACGAAGTACTGATATGTTACGTGGTCGGTAGAGGAGCTCGCGGTTTAAATTATTGATAAACATGTTCTTTGCTCGCGTCTACCAACCATTAATACTAGTAATCGATAATATGAGGTAAAATGATATAATGAGTTCAAATAATGCACGTTATTATGATTTATGTTTAAATAAAAAATATGTACGAATCTCTGGTTCAATACTTATGGAACAGAAATATACTTTTCGTTCTGACTGTACTCAATACATTTTTTAACGTTTGGGATTGTGTGTACAAATGTACAAATTCTAAATTGACTCGTCATACTTGTATATGTAATATACTCAATTGAACGCTATTTTAATTAAATCGTCAACACTGTACATGTATGCTGAAAATATGTTACTTTGAATAAATTACTGCAAATATTTCCACAATTTTCTTTAGCATATTTCACAATGTGTACTTTAAATTGGAAAACGGCTTTCAGAAATTTAAATAAAGGGTTTTTTGCTAGTTGAATAATAATTTATTACATTGAAGTTTTAGGAGCGACTAGTAAATGTATATACATTTACAAATAGCTCCTAAAACTTCGACATAATACATTGATAGTTTTTGATATAATACATATATATATTCTATTAAAACTATCAATGTAGTGTGACGACTTTTGGAACTTTCAGTATGCTGATGTTCATATTTACAAATTACATTATGTGCATATTTACATTTATAACAAATTTACTTATTTGTGACTTTTAACGAGGTACTATTTGGTATATTTGCTGAGTATGAAATCGCATACATATAAAATAAAAATAACAAGATGTCTATAGAAGCATGTAATGACTGTGGTAGTAACACGGTCGGTAGGGGTAAAGATATTTACCACTCATTTCTCTGCCTAACCCATCTGGGACCTAATGCGATGATGCAATAATATAATAATAGTTATATTTTACCTGGTTGAGCAATATCACTGTTAACTGAGTTTTCTGACACCATCGTTGGTACCGGCGGGCCCGGAAGTCCAGGGAGGCCTCGGGCTCCTGTAAACATCAAAGTATTTCAGAAAGGAATACCAAAAAAACAAAATGATGGCATAAAATATGATCTTCTTCGAAAAAAAAGTTATTTTAAAATTATTATGCTTAAAAAAAACAAAAATCATTGTAATATAAAAATTTAATGTCAAGTAAAAGAATAATGTTATGTAAATATGCATCATACTTAATGTAAAAATTAACTGTAATGTAAAAATATTGTACCTAGTTAAAAATGTCGCAAGCATCAATAGAATAACCATACAGTATAAGAAAATGGGTAAATAACAAACACATTGTCGATACAGAAGTTAATATTGAACATTTCACATAAAGTACATTTCACCAGCGGCCGTAAAGAGACGCCGAATTCCCAATCGCATAAGAAAATAAAGAGTAACACGTTAGAACGTAAAACAGTACGGGGGCTGTAAAAAGGAAGTGCAACTATAAATAATACGTCAGTACTCGCGCACACTCCGAATCCGGTATCTCAAGGGTCCAGCGAAGGGAAATAAAGATTTTCCAAATCGTTGCTATAAGGTCCTAAAAATCTTGCGAACGTTCTACGCGCATAAATAAGGGGCATAGTGAAACATAAAATTTGATGGTTGAGTTAGTTTCTTACCTTTCTCGCCCTTTTCGGCGGGTCGACCGTGAGCGCCCGGTAGACCGGGCATACCATCCCGGCCGGGCTGCCCTCGCTCCCCCTTAGCGCCATGTGGGCCTCTAAGACCCACGTAACCCTGCAGGGTTAACAGAGTTATAAGCTCACGGGTCGTAGCTAACATAACGTCACGTTACGAGGGTCAAACCGGCGCTTATTGCATTAGGACCAAGTTTATTTTCCACATAGGTGCCTACTAAATTAGCGACGCAACGGACTGTGAGATTTCGCTTTGATTTTCCCGGTTTTCACTAAACGTTTTCCTCGTGCCGACGTAATCTCGTTAACGCGACTTCGAAAATATATTGTCTTTTTATTGTATTTATTATATATAAATATTTCTTGAAATATTACTTTATATTATGTATATTTAAAGGCGACGTGTCTCATTATGTCAGTGCTGAGAGCGTCGCTTTGAAATTCTGCCGTGTAATGCGAAGTAGAAGACCATTGTGAAGGCACGACACAGAGTTGGGTGTAGGTGTGTTTTATTAATATATTTTTCTGCAAGGCCTTTGTATTACTCCACGTACTACGTAGTAGAAGGTTATTAAAACAGTTGCTGAAACATTTTTTTCATTTTTATGTTGTCTGCATCTACGTACTTAGTAACTATAATACTAAATGGGAATAATAATAAAAATAATGGTATATATTATATGTAGCTACAAAAGACAGGGCGCGACGGCGCTCATTGATGGAGGCATATGTCCAGCAGTGGACTGACATAGGCTGATGATGATGATGTTGATGATGATGTTGATGAAGATGAAGATGATGATGAAGATGATGATGAAGATGATGATGAAGATGATGATGAAGATGATGATGAAGATGATGATGAAGAAGATGATGAAGATGACGGAGATGAAGCTGATAAGTTGTCAACAAGGAACAATAGTACAATCAATAAAAAAAAATATGACGAAACACAGATAACTTAATAACTCGCCTGGCAGACACTCGTAAAATCCGTCCATCCTTTTTCTATCGCTTCCTGCACAGAACAATTTTCTTTGAAAAAATTGCTATATTAAAACTTATACACGTGTTTCTTACGCCGGCATTGGCCCATCCATATTGATACATCCTCAATTAATGTTCAATAACGTTTATCCTGATTGGACGCGACGGGGGAAGCAGAGAGGCATGTTATTAGTTACCGGAACAGTATTAGAACGAGGATACACTAGAGTTGTGCAAAGGTTCACAAATACTTACTCTACTCTCTATTCTCTACTCTCCATTCTCCACTCTCCATTCTCCATTCTCCATTCTCCACTCTCCATTCTCTGCTCTCTATTCTTTAACCTCTATTCTCTACTCTCCATTCATTCCTCTCTATTCTCTGCTCTCCATTCTAATGTATCAATGTCTCCCAGCACACATATAGCCATTGTTATCACTTCTCATAATAAGACGAGAGATATGTATGTCTAATATTATCTGTCTATGTCTAATATTAACCTTGAAAGAGTGTATGTCGATGACTATAAATGGATATAATAAAATTAGTCAAAGAATACTTTCTTATTCGTTTAAAAACGTTATATCTTCGTGTTATATAAAGGTAAAATTAGTTGTATTTTAGTTGTGTGGCGTATATACCTTAACAGTTTTTATATGCAAAAAACAAATTTTGATATGAAAAAAACATAACATCACTTCTGTAATGCCCGAGGGTGTAAGCAGAGCCGTGTAGTACATTCCCATAAGATACCTACTTATTGAATTAAAGCTTTATATATCAAAACTTTAAAACATAGTAATAAATAACCCTGGAAGGGTTCTGTATAGACACTGAATCGGTATACAAATGTCATAGTAATAATTAACTATGTATTTGTTATATTCCATGTTATAGTCATTCATTGCATTAAAAAATACTAGAAAAATGTACATATTACTTTAGAATCTATAAACTTTATGGTTCCAATTCATAAACAGATTATCACGAACAACTTCTATGTAAGAATACCCGTGTAAGAAGCGCTTAATTTTTATTTTTATTTTGTAAGAGTAAGGCAGGTGTAGAGACGCCTTAATCTGCTCAACTGTTATTAGATCCGTGCCCTTCACTTACAGCAAAGAGCAGTAATGACAGTACTGCACCGCCAATTTAATTGAAACATCCACGGTTGCGCGTCTCGTGAGTGTACAATCAGCAACAAAGATTGTATCATTGTATAAAAATAACTTTGTTTATGATAATATGTTTTTGTTTATTGTTATAATATGTAGAAGAAGAATAACCAAGTCATGTAATGATAGCGATATTTTGCTTTCTGTCTACTCCGTGTCTGTCTTTTGACGTGCTTTGTTTATTTGTATTCTTATCACCGATAACTAATCATTGAATGAAGAATGAGTCGATAAATATTTAAATTTTCACTGATGTTCAATTTGTATGGTAAGATTTTTTAACTGGACGTACATATGTATGTACGTCCGTAGTATGTACTCGTAAACACTAAAAAGAAAGAACGAAAGTTAAGAAAATATTTCTAAATATAGTATACCTACCAATTTAGGTTGCCACTAAAGTGTTTCAAGAAAACACTATTGGAAATTGACCTCAGTTACCTCCTCGAGTTTATGTTGAATTCCTGCAACGGTACTGATTACACCATTATGTTAGACAACGAGAGTAAAATATGTGGTTCAAGTACGGGTATTGGACCAGGTCCACGTCGCTCTATGTTCAGTTGTTTAAACAGTTATATTTTTTCTTTTTGTAAGTTATAATGTTATAGACGGTGATAGCCTAGCGGTTAAGAATTCAGCTTCTCACTCCGGGGGTGCCGGGTTCAAACCCATGGCGCGCACCTCTTTACC
>DWMG01005610.1:0-10081 GCA_018244855.1 Elbella merops | reverse complement strand
ATTTAAATATCACTTGCTAACGGTGAAGGAAAACATCGTGAGGAAACCTGCACACCTTAGAATTTATAAAAACAAAAAAAAATTCTAAGGTGTGTGCAGTCTGCCAACCCGCACTTGGCCAGCGTGGCAGACTATGGCCTTATCCCTCTCAATATGAGAGGAGACTCATATTCCAACAGTGGAATTATAATGGGTCGATTATAATAATTCAACGTTTCTTAGGCTTCAACGGGACGATTGCTACTAGAATTCGTGAGGACATGACCAAACTCTACCCCTTTCCCCCTTCCCCTAAACCTTTTAACTTTCCACGTAACTCCTCAAAGTTATACCCATTTTTTACAGCACTAGGTTGACGTTCAATTGCAATCTCACCTAATGGTGTGGGAGATATAACCTTGGGTGTAGAACGCTCGCCTAAAAAGTGCCTATTCACTCTTGTCTTGAATAATTCCAGGTTACAGGAATCGGGAAAAATAGACGCCGGCAGTTCCACTCTTTTGCAGTCTGTAGCAGAGACGATTTAGCGAAACTGTTCTGTTCAGTGAAGTGCTTACACGATATGGATCGCATATTAATTGTCTATTTTTTAATATTAGGTATGATATGTACCTAGATGTTACGAGGAGCATAAGTCGCTGTCCTATCAGGTGGTCTGATGAGCTTAAAAAAAAGTTGGATGCAGTTGGATTCAAAAGGTTGGGATCAGGCACCGATTAGGAGAGGCTTAGGTCCAGCAGTGGACTTGTAGAGGCTGGTGGATCGATGGATATGTTATCTTTAAGAAAGAAGGACAAAAGGAAGTAAAACACCGTTATTTTGTAACTCATGACTTAGGAACACTTACCTATGTATATATTAGCTATACATAAACATTACACAAATACTTAAATTTATTTCGCAGTCGACTGTAGGAATGGTATGACTTCGAATTAAAATACTTCAGACATATTATCAGCCTATTTTGAAGGAATAAATAAGTATTCATCCAAGTACAAATATGCTAGCTTGCCTGCTACAAGTATTCATTTCGATTTCTAAAGCTACACCCTTATTTTAATCACTCATGTTCTACGTAAATTTTGAATGAACTTCCCAAAAACGTCCTTGAGTTGAAACCTTATTTACCACTATTTATAAGTTAGCCCATCTGTGGAAAGTTTTAGAATATTCCAGACGGTGTGTTATATTGTAAGGTAGCGATATCCTGTTCAATTAATCCTTGTACAGCTACGTGTGCGCAAATGAAGATCAGTGCAATAAATTTCATTAAAGTCGTTTTAAATTCTCTGCCGTTTCTTTACAATATACCTAGTTTCATAACTCTATCAAGAACTCTCTTAGATCTATGCGAAGACTGGGCAAATCTAGGTATATTATTGTGAAATTAATAAAAATGTTTTCTGTGCGTTCTAACAGAATGATTATTGTTTTAAAAATTGAACGATTGATTGAACGAAGGATATTATGTTTGGTACTCCCAACGTGCTCAGTAAAGAATTTAGCTTGATCATATAATAATAAATCAACTATTGGACATAAGTACCTACTCTATAAGAAGGTAAAGTATTTTAAAACCCCACTTGCCCACTACATTGTTTTTCTAAATGTTCGCGTTACAATATTACTCTTATAAATACAATTTTGGCTCGAGCTTCTAGAATATTATGACGTTTCGAAATGTTCGAAATTCAAATATGAAATAGTTGACAGAGAACGTCAACTTTTCCCTTACATTGGTGATTTGTGGTTGAGCGCGGATATTTTCCTTGTACGGCACGAAACTTATGTCACACACCAGTTTGAAGAATGCGCAGTATTGCAATGTATGTATGCTACAAGGTTCCCTAGCACATAATGTACATAGAGAGCGGCACACTGGCATAGTAGAAAACTACAAAAAAATAATTTGTATTTTTTTAAGCTATTGCAGAGCTTTTATTTTAATTATTTACCATCTGTGCAGCACGTTTTTGTTTTGACTGCCAGTCTTAATTGAATTAAAAGCAAATTAATTCAAAGAAGTTCTACAAGATTTTCTGTTTATGATTATCGTATTCATTTCAACCGATATACATATGTCCACTGCTGGCAATGATAGAAAAAAAACCAAGATGTAGAGAGTATCAAAATTTCAGTGAATAAGAAAATAAAATTATTTAAAAATAATTTGACTTAATATGAAAGATTGTACGTGAAATATGGTATTAAATGTACAATTAAACGCAATGTCAATAAAACAGGTATAACCGACATAATATGTATAAAGAAATGTATTAGAAACTTTCAATGTAGGTATCTACCTATATCTGTTATAAATCACGTCTGGACATACATATGTATATATTCTGGCTTGGCATATAGGCAGTTGGCTTAACGAGAGCCAAATAGTCGAAAACAACTTTTCTTTTTATTAAAAAAAGATCCGAATGCAAATTTTTTTTTTACCTGTAATACATAGAATAAAACGGTGTCACAATCATGTTTTCAAACCTAATAGTAGGTTAGTTTTCAATTCAGGATAAATTATTTGGGTGAATACCTGTGTGTAGTATCTGGATTAGTATGTATTTAGATGTCTATATATGTAGTTTAACAGTTGTGTAATACGGATACCTACTAATTTAAGATCAGACGGCTTTACAGAAAGTTTCCAAAATATGATTATTATTAATTATATATTATACATACAACTGCATAACAATACGGTAATTGCCATTTAATGAAATTTCATATATTAATTTAGATTATTCATTTGAATTGTTCTAATCTATTCAAATGATTCGAAATTATTATGTCAGGCTTAATATTGTTAAGTAAATTGCACTATTCGAATAAACTATTTAATGTGTCATTCGGAATAAGTAAATCCTTTTAAAAACGCTAGTCTTCCATGACGGTTCTTCTTAAGATAAGACCTAAACCTAACTGATGAGGGGGAGTGTAGGGGGAACGTGGGAGCATACTCTGCCTAAACTTTCGAAGAAATACAGGCGTGTTGTTATAAGTTTTATGCTATGAATCTTCTAAAAGTTTCACCTGCGCACGTACTTCTACTAGCGTGCTCCTGATTTTTTTCTACCTTCCGATGGTTAAAGCGTTATTATGTCCTATCAGAATACTTCAATTGTAAATCACTAGAACAATGGGACATGCACCTGATATTTGATAGTCACTCTTAGTTTATGTTCCTACGCTCAAGCCACGTAACATAACATCATGCCTGTATTTCCCCGAAGCGATAGACTGGGAAGCTTAGTACACTCCCACGCGTCAACAGTTATGGTATTCGTCCTTAATTGGGGGTACTACACTCCTCTGCCTGCCCTTTCAGGGAGTACACGCGTGATGCTACTTTTTACGTCCTATATAACAGAGCGTGAGCGTATCAATGTGATGTTATCCCGATTTTAATAGTCCAGGCCACATACAGCCGAACATTCGGAATTTTAAAAAAAAATCCATTTATAAAAAAAAACGGCATTAGGTAATCTGTTATGTGAGCTTGTTTAATTATATTATACAATTTTATTACGAACGCAACCTTAAAAAGTGGAACGTGTACATAATTTACGAGTATGAATATTTTTTTCTATGTCATCATAGTTTAAACACTACGAGAACAGAATTAGCTGTAAATGAGATTCTGTTTTTAATGTTACACTACAACAATGCTTATTATGGTTAATAAAACACAATACCTTTATTTTAATAATTATAATAACATAGTATTACGCCCGTATTTCCCAACACGTAAACGGTGGAGTGTGTTCCCAAGATTTACCATTTACTCGTATGCCTTACGTGTCACTATAGAATACCTAATTAATATAATTATCATTTCATCACACCTAGCCTCTAACGGGGTAAGTAGAAGGTATCAAATCACAAATATATTTAGCCATACTTAACAACCATTGTTCTCCTTTTATAGAAATTTAAACGCATATCTGTATAAAGAAAACAAAAGTTGCATTCAATGTTACTTTATATTTTGTAACTCGTGTCGAAATATATACGATGGTAGTCTAAAAAGTAACTTTTTATATCAATTGTAAATCATATGCCTATTGCTATTTTCTGCCCATGGACAAAGCGAAATAAAGATCTGCTTAATATTCCGTGTGTAAGGATAGCGATATTTAGCACTCAGTGCTCTCTGATTACCTCATACGGGATCTAGCGTGACAATATAGTTATAATAATAGTAAAGATAAATGCCGGAGTGCTTTTAAAGTATTACTAATAAATTTATTTACTACGAGACCAAGAGCTGAAGATTGAATTCAGTGGCATGCTATATAAGAAGAATTCGTTCAGCTGTGGACGGAAACGGGCTGATGATGTTTTAAGCAATCAAAATACATTAATATTCTTTTCTCCTTGTAGGTCAACAGATTTTTTTAAGTAAAAGCAATATTAAAAATATGGATAAATGTGTTAATTATTTTGTTATATTTTTTTTAATTCGTTAGATAACTCATTAATTGTATTTTATTATATTTTAATTGTAACTAGTTAGATGATACTCGTATATAAGGAATATGCTTTATGTATTAGTGAATCTATTATTTATTAAGATATACAGAAAAGTGCTTATTTTTATAATAATACTATTCTATTATCATAATATATTATAGTTGAGAAGACATCAACGCGTTGCGTGTTGTATGAAATTACTTTTTGCACGCCACTTTTACTTTTCACATAGCCCATGCACAGCGAAAACAATATCTGGGCTATGGTTTCTAGGTGAAATTTGCCGCATTCGGTAGAATACAACCTACTTAAATGTAGGTTACGTGCCAAATCTCGAGTTTCGCAAGCGAATCTAATATTGACTTGTCCAATGCGGAAAAATTAGGCATTGTAATATATTTTATTACAATCTGCGGACACATGCATAATCGTAGTGAAAAAAGATGCATATAGTGCGGAGGCCAACATACATATTTCCGCATTAAGGAAGCTACAAGACCGACTTTCACATGTCTTGTTGATAAAACCCAGAAAATACCTTTCGAAATGCCGCATAAATTAAACGCCGCAGAAACAATGATATAATAATATAATTAAGGATGTTACACAATCACTCACCTAAATTAAGTCCTTGGCACAATTTAATAAAAGTCACACACTGCGCACTGATTAAAAAAATAAAACACTGACACCCACTGGCTGATTTATGTTCAGAAAAAACACACTGAACTGTCAAATGGAAAGCGCGCGAACGCTCTCCGCCATGGCAAACTGCAGACTATCACAACCGCCAAAATATGAGGCCAAAATGATAGTTGCATAACTGTTTATTACGGCATATTACATAAAAATCGCCGCTGGGCACTGACGATCGTATATTATGCAAAGAACGGTCGGATTTCAAGATTCTTTTTAGGTTATCCGATGCGTCGAATAGCACGAATATATTACTTTTTAAAGCATAAGGAGGTGCACAAGCGTTGTGCCAGTTAGAAAGTCTGAATGCATCTGAGTTGATTTATTGTAAAACATCGTTTGAAGTGAATTAAGTAATGTAATTGGACCGTCTGCAGATGTCCGAACCCCCACTGCGCAGAATTTCAGCAGTGTATTACATACGGTAGGTCATAACCGAACGTTTATGTAGGGCATTAACATTCTACGTGCGATCAATGAATGGAGGACTGTCTTTTCCGTGCGCCAATTTGCGTGACCAAGTTCGTTTTTTTGTGCGTGGAATATATTCATAAATACCGTTAGTTTTCATTATTTATTAGTATCGAGTGCGCTGTATTGGTTCGTCGCACTGCGCGTGTTAAGAAAGTGATATTGAAATTTTAATAAGCATTCTTAGATAGCGTTGGCGACATACTGAGTGCATAGAAAAATATTATTCTACAAATTTATTTTGATTGTGTGTGGTGCATACCGTTGCATTTTCTGTTGCAACACACACAACATTTCCGTTATTGCAGAGCAATAACGGAAATGTTGTGAAATAATAATAGTATTATTAAGTAGAAAAGTAAATTATTATGCATGTTTTTATGTGCTGACTGGCTCGATGGTCGAATGGTTACATGGTGTTAATGGTGCGACTGCTGATCGAGGGGTCCTGGGTTCGATTTCCGGGTCGGGTACAATTCATCATCATCATCAGCCTTTCTTAGTCCACTACTAGACATAGGTCTCCCCTAAAAGGGGTTTATGACCATAATCTCCACGCTGGGCATGCGAGTTGAATATCGCAGGGTACATCTTTTCGCACAGCCTACGCTGCTGCCCGTCGGCGGCCAGGGCATTTAGCCGTGCCCATTTAGACTGCGCTATACCGCAATCAGCCGGTCGCCATAGCCTCATCTGTTATAGCAGGGTACACCACGTGCAGGTGAGGTTGGCTTGGGTTCCTGGGATGGTGGTTGAAACCCCTTACACCCCGGGTACAATTAGAAGTTTCTAATTTAAATTTCTAAGGTGGGACGAGGGTGGACTAAGGTGGTTGAATTGTAGGAGTGTACTACACTCCTCTGCCTTCCTCTTCAGGGAATACAGGCGTGATGTTATTTATATGTTTTTATACCATAGATATTCAGTAGACATGCATACATGCATGTTTTGATTAATATAAAAAGAGAAGCAAACGAGCTAGTAACAGCCATGACTAATAATTACCAGCAATAGGAAAAAAAATGATATACGCGACTTACCCAAAACAGTACCTACTGTTGAAATAGGACTATTAGTATGACTACATTCAATTAGTAAGTATTACTTATCTTACAACTATTGGTCCTATTGGAATCGGTTACAGACGGATTGCTACTCCCGAAGAGATGAAATTGTGACTTTTAGTATGGACCGATGCAACACCACAAACTTTGTATTTTCGAGCTTTTTGTCATTCCAAGTAGTGATAGCCTAGTGATTAAGAATTCAGCCCCTCACTCCGGGGGTGCTGGGTCCAAATCTATGGGGCGAACCACTTTACAAAAGTGCGTTTTAAATATAAATATCACTTGCTAACGGTGAACGGTAACGGTCTGCTAAACCGCACTTGGCCAGCGTGGCAGACTATGGCCTTAACCCTCTCAATATGAGAGGAGATTCATATTCCAACAGTGGAATTATAATAGGTCGATTAATATTTTTATTTGTCATTCCACTGTTAAAACACGACGTTTCCACTTTCCAGTTTTAAAGAGCCCTTACTATAATCATATCTAGACTAAGTATACGATTCGTTTGACGCAGAATCTAATAATTAATTTACTAGACCATAAACAGACAATTCACACGGACATTCTTAATATATGTACAATCGAATGAATCATAATATTTTTACCGAAGCAGGCCAATTCTCATCTATTTTAACTAAATTGTTTATGGTAAATACTCGCTTATTATATATCTCCGAAACCGGCGTACATAATATACAAACAATATGATGAATATGAAAGAAGCGCTACAAGTCTCTAAGGTTAAAGGTGTTTGGTACTCGGCACTCCTATTAAAGTTTAAAAAGTAGTGGCATGAAGACAATAACAAAAATTTGAGTGTGATACGCACATACAAACACGGAGTCACAAACGCTTGGACCTAAAACAAACATATAAAGATTATCTACAACCAGGGCTATGCTGCAACAACGAAATCAAAAAGAAGCCAAGCTATTAGATTCCTATCAAATAAATGCATTCTTCAATAATTACAAATTTTGTTTCCTAAATTATTCATAAAAAACATTATATTGTTTTACGTTTTCCATAAAATCATCATTGCATTAAAATAATTATCAGGCGTTTTTGTAGCAGTGCTATTCAAGTGTGCTTGATTATTGTCTTAAACTAAATTTCGTTCATTTATTTTGGTATCTCTGAAGTTGAAATTTTTAAATATGCATACAATTTAATAATGAATTTAAAACAGAACATGAAATCATTATATTAAATTGATAAAACACAAAACCTAGATGTGTAAATAATTAATTATTTGGGCCATAAAAATCTATTAATTCTTTGAATAACCTAGATGACAAATTGCGAATATTAAACTTAGTTATATATATGACAATATGTTGTAATATACTCTTGAGATAACTATCGTGTTATATTAAAGAATACTAATATTTCACTTCATTTATTACAGCATCATAGATTTAAAAACGGAACGTTGTAACTTAACCATCTGACAATCACAAAGTTAGTTTTCAACATTTACCTACACATTAAATGCGTTATTTTTTATATAACCCAATACACGAGACGAATTACATAACAGTAACGTATTTTATCCAATCACAAGCTGGTTTGCAGTACAAAATTAAAATTCAGAAACACTGACTACCAATGAAAACGCACATATTCCATTTGTATTGATTTGTTCGATAATAGTGTTTTGTGGCTTAGAATATTTTGTAAAATATTGGTTTATATTCGTGAACTATATTCTATTTTTATTTAGGTACAATAAATCACAGGTATATTATTACATATTCCTTGTAAATAGCACAAATTACCGTATTTTGAATATCATATCATGATGACAATTTAAATTTTTTGAATTTATTCAAAACTTAGTACGGGTTCTAAAAACTTGATTTGACATTTTTAGTGTTCTAATAATGCTGCCTCGGAACTATTATACGGAACAGGATTTGAGGAAACGGCAGATAGACACGCTTAAGATATTCAATGACAATGTAATAGAACTGAAGGCTGGACATGAGTACAGAGTGGAATTTGCGGCCGACGGGCGGAATATGAGCTTAAACGTGATCCTATCTCCCGAATTCCCTAACGAGAAGCCATCAATATTCGTAAACCCCGTAGTGCCACATTCATGGATAGCTGAGAATTCTAACCAGGTAGTTGGTGCTCCTGGTCTGGTTAACTTCACCATACACTCAGACCTCGGTAGAGTAGTCCAGGCCATCATCAGGGAGTTCCAGAAAACATTGCCGAACATCAGTCAGGAAGACAAGTCAACTGATACAAGTCCTCAGTCACATGTCAGTGCTCAGTCATTTATGTTCCCAGAGTTGAGCGACTTGACAATTGAGGAATTGCAGGAGATCCTAGAGAACCCGGACTTGCAGGTGTGTAACATGTTCATGTTTTTAATCAAGTGATAAATATTGATGGGCCTGTTGGTTCAGTTATTATATACCAAGTTTATCAGAACATGTCTACTGTTCCAGAGGTTATTGGTTTGATTCCCATCCAGGACCAATATTTGATATAAGGACATACATATGTTGAGGGGTGGGTGTAAAATAAAAGCAAAAATACCTATATAAATGTATATTTATATGGATATCTATAGTTTATCAGCTGTCTGGTTACCATAACATAAGCTCTCTTATGCTCACTGTGGGATCAGGCAGCTGTGTGTGGAGATGAACCAAGATATTACATTACCTTAATGTGCAAATTACATTAAAGTAAATTGCAATATAATAAGTTGGATAAACATTTCAATAAAAAAGTTTTGATTCAGTATGTCAATTATAATTAACTCTTAATTTTCTATATATTTTTTTGTTGGTGTAGATACATATGGCATCCATAACACCAAATTCTTGTATGTGGGAGTGTACTACACTCTTCTGCCTACCCCATCGGAGATTATAGGTGTGATGTTATATTTACATTTATAACACCAAATTCAATTGTGGACTTACAAATGTTTTGTTATTATTATATTACCGTAACTTAATGTAGCCTGCTAATTTTAAACCGTCCTACACAATTATTCGGATGGATGTTTTAACACACTAGTGTTAAAAAATGTTATCTGTCTCTTTAAGTCAGATCCTCAATATTGAGGACTGTGATCCTGCTTAGAACTATCCAGTAACATCCTCCAGGAAAAGCACTTCTACTCTTGACACACTTGACACACTTCTAAGCTCATTGACATAAAGTTCAAAAGTTGTTATATGAAGTACTTAAATGCATGTTCCTCCTGAATTCCAGGATAAGCTGATTGAGAACAATCCACAAATAGTTGATCTGGAATTGGAGACTGAGGAGTTGATGAACAGCATTGAGAAAATCGCACAGGACAATATAAACAAACAGCAAATGCTGGATGACCTTAAGAC
>DWMG01005609.1:0-10081 GCA_018244855.1 Elbella merops | reverse complement strand
ACACAATAACTTTAGGTCATATTGAATAATTAGATATAGTTTTAAATATCATAGAGACTGCTTTGTTATGTATTTTCCTGTGGGAGTTACTGTTAAAATACTTAGCTCCGTTGCCACATCTTAAACTTCCAATCTGTTTTTGTAAATATGTTGATTGTTATATCTCTAAGAAGTTGTGGATTTTGGTACGTCATTTGGATGGCGGTTTCTTCAGACTTCATAGCTAAACATTCTCGAATTAAAGCCTTCAAAGCGACTCACAAGTTAGTAGTACGTACTTTAAGAAGTTTTTGTTCATTGTGTGTTTTTGTTAATATACAAAATTATTTTATAAAGCATTATCATGAAAAAGTATTTCATCTAAGGGCGATAAATTTACGAGTATCTCTGCGTGACATAGATCGAGTAACATTGCCACGAGCAGATACAAAAAATCTTAAAAACAAATTCGATAACGAAGAGTAAAAAACAAAATGTGGTATCTGCTTACAAAAAATAACAAATAAATTTATTTTTATAGCGTGTGAAAATAATAGATTGTTATTTTTATTATCGCACAATGCCTACATTTAAACATCATTTCGTTAATCGAAGCGCAAGTCAGAAGTGCTGCGGACGATTGTGACAATCTGACATGTTACTGGGGACCTCTGACACATTGCCCGAATATCTGACACATTACTCAGATTTCTGCTGCGCCTTCAAACCGGCGACCGTTATAGCACTGTGACATGCTGATTTATGCAGCCATAAATGTGCTGTTTGACAGTGTCTGATGTTGTGGTATCGCTCTTATAAAGACAGCGATATTAACGATAGTTACCATGTTGATAAATTTTATATATGTTACTTTTAATATTAACAAAATGAAAAAGGTTATACAAGGCCAAAAACTTTCTCTTTTTGTATGTTTCTTTGTGAACTAAATTACGTAAAACTATGTTTTTTGTTGTAAGCAAGATTTTTTATTTAAGCAAAGTAGACAATGAGCAGATCCAGTGACTCTAGTGGATACTATGTAGTAGCTAATAAATACCGTTTTTACTATTGATTTGTTTGTACATACAAATATTGAGTTTTAATACACATTAAATTGTTCAGTTAGTGTTAGTTAGTAAATCTGAGACTGAGCGCACTTAAGTAGTTAGTAAGTGTCCTATTGAAAGTTGGAGATAGACATTTTTACTCCTTAGGACGCACACACGCGCATACTCATATTTCTATTTATAATAAATACTAAAAAGTATGTAAGTTGGTACGAGTAGGTACATATATTACTTACATTTCTCCCTTATTTACTGTTTATGTATCTTTCGATTTGTTGAGTGGCGAATGTGTCTGTAAACAGTCAGTTAAACAAAGCGACAAGTCTATAGCTTTCATAGTATATGTAACATTTTGACGTAAATTTGACCGAGTCCCTACCCACGCATTATACTGTATTAGTATGATTTATGTAGCTATTATAGGTTATTTAGCATCATGATTAATTCTGTGGACAAGTTCACTGATCGCATTATGTCCTTATTAGTAGCTCACATAAGTACATTACGTAAATCCTATAAACTAATAACTGTGTGCGAATACATTTTTGCCAATGTGCCATGAGAAATTCTATAACAAAACTAAAGTAATTTAAAAATGTAGTGATTAATGAATGTTTAAGGTATCCTTATGTTTAAGAAGAAAATACTTTTCTAAATCACTTACCACATTCCACACCAACAGTGGACTAAAGCCGCCTAGTATGGAATAAGGTCTCGCGCTCCGGGTATCTAAATTCACATCCTGGCGACTACTATTATCTTTTCACAATTATATGCATTTAAACATTGAATATCACTTTTGTAAAATTGAAGAAAAACATGGTCATGACACCTGCACACCTTATAATTCCGCTACGTTTCCTAAGACGTGCAGAGCCTGCCCGGACTTACACTTGAGCAGCGTAGCAGCCTATAGTCTAATAACTTATCATTCTGAGAGCACATCAAAATCCAACAGTCGATTGATAAAATGATTAATAATGACAAAATATTAACATTTTTCAACTACTGGTATCATGTGAACTGTGTCCGAGTTTCCTTAATTATAAATAATTAGCCAGTTTCCCGTTATGGCCCAAAATATGATTACATAATCATGTACATGGAAGAGGAGCTCCACTGCACTGACGTATGCGGTGTCCTGATTTACGCAGCAACAAATGCACTATTCAGCTTCATGCTCAATGTCGTGACAAGTCCGTTGCTGTTAATGTGTCAGCGATTTCCTATTCTCACCACCGAACATGTTGTGTGTTGTGTCATCTGAATTACGATAACATGGTAATCCATTAACGATGATTTTGTTCCTGGGTTAGCTCACAATGGTGTTTATGTTGTATTTAAAATTATGAGATATAAACGTAACTTCACGCCTGTGATCCCCGAAGAGGTAGGCAGAGGAATGCAGAACACTCCCATAATTATGAGATACACGTATATTATAATGATATTATATCGTTGGACCTCTCAAACAAAGCCATTTAAACTACGGCAGATCAGTGCAGACAGCTGTTAAGTGTGACAAGATAGATTTACAAATACAAGTAAGTATTTTTACAGGTAACTCTACTGTAAGACAGATTTGAAATTGTTTTTTCCCTATAACTCTACAAACTGAGTATGAACATCTTTAATTTTAGTGACGTCATTTGAAAACGCCCTTCAAACACTTTTCTGAAAATGCAGTAAGAATCGAAAGTTAAAAAAAAGGATTACCTGCGCTGGTTCTTTTGTACGTAACTTTTTAAAATTATTCTCTTCCTTAAATAAAAGTTTATGATGGTTCTAATTGCTTGGCCAGCGGGTCAGCGAGCCCAGTGGCTAGTAAAACTGTTCGCCGAGTTGAGGATCGTGGGTTCATTTCTGAATATTTCTATGATGAGGTCGAGAATATCAGTGAATATTTGCATGCATATATGTATGTACATCATTTATCAGTCGTGTGGATATCAAAGTACAAACTCTTCTGATTTAAAGTTAAAAATTCATGTGTTGCAGTTTTCCAAGGTATTTATTTATTACTATGTCTAACATAATTATATTTATTTGGTTTATGAATGTTATTATTTTTATATAATATTTCTTTTATTCATAATATAGGTATACACGTATATATCGAATCAGCAGACTATGATCGCATCACCTATTAGTTCTTCGGTCCCAGTTGTACTGATATATACGAGTACATTTTTCATTATAATTAGACAAATCTTCGTTCAATATTTATTCACTCGTTCTCAATAAACTAAAAATGAACAAATAAAACAATAAACAGTTACTGCAAGTAATATTTTAATCCAACAAATAAAATATTTGTCCATTAATAGGTTTTTATTTTTAGTTACTTTACTTAGTCTGGTTACAAAAAAACATAGCTAAGATTACCAGCGTATTTTTCAGTAGGCTTCTCAAATTCCGGGTGAATGTTAAATCGTAAAAGAATAAAGCGACAATAAGTTAAAGAATAAGGAACCACAATGGGGAAAGTAACGTTAGTCAGAACACAAACGATTACACGCCTCTTGGAAGCAATTCCTCGACGCTACCCACCGCTATAGGGCTGTGAAAGGGAGAGGAGCGAAGGTTTTGAGCGCTACAAATCGCTCTTTCTCCCCGTTTACTTGGAAATTAGAATTGTTTCCGAGACGCCGCCAGGCACCAGTTTGGTCGGGACGACGAAGGGGCGAGCGCGCATGTTCGCGTCTCCAGAACTAACCGAGTCACGAGAAACTTTTTCAAACAAACCACAACTTTTGCGTTTCGCTTTGCGTTCGTGTATCGTATATTATTTCGTATCGGATTTTAGGTTTCTAAAATATTTTTTAACTCTATTAAAATCTGTCTTTTCAACTTTCTATCAATATATAAATGTTTTGCGTAGTGCGTTAACAATTACGGCTTAATTACGTTACCGAGAACTGTGAAATTTGTCTGTATAAATTATGCTGAAAAACAAATGTGATTAGTTGAAAGCATAGAGTGACACACGTTTGTGTTTAACAGAGCGGTACTACCTGTCACCCAACGCTAAGTTTCGCAGTTCTATTTAGTTTGTCCCTTACCTCTAGCCCCACTTTTACGCTACTTGCGCCTTAAGGTATTTGGTAAGATTAGAAATGTCTTCCATTTTCTATGTCAAGGAAACAAAAGTGTCAAGTTGTTTTAAGATTTATTGTATATTTTTGCATACCGGTGCTATTTCTACAATTTCAACAAAACTTTAATTGATTGAACGATTAAATAAAACAGTTCAAACGTTATTTACGAGAAACAGTCGAAAGTCATAGGTATTTGAATGACGATCAAAGAGAAATGTTAGGACTTATTTGATATGACATCTAACACTTGCTTCTATGATTATAATCCTAATCTAATTATGTCGTTACTTGTGTTCGTTGTTTGTGGTCGTGGAAAAGGTATTTGGAATACTTTCTTGTTATTTCTTCTGGCATTTGCATGGCTTCTGCCTATTTAAAGTCAGTATTGCAAGATGTTCGAGTTAAAGTTGGGCTCCGTGGGTTTGTAATTCAAAGAGTTTAGAAATTAAAACTTCGGTCTTGTGGCGCAGCAATAGTTTGTTTGTAAACACGTCATTGCCATAATTAGCTATATATTTGCGTAATTGGAGGACCTCTGAACTCTATCTCGTTATTCCAATGGAGAATGCGGGTTATACGAATTACGGGCCAACCCGTGTATCGGAAGTGTTTAAGCCGCCCTGAAGTCTTCGACAAGGTCAACCATTACGTAACCATATCAGCTGGAACAGTCTGCTCAAGGTGGTTTACCAGGCCCGGAAATGTTCATGATTATTTATTACTGACTGTTCCTCAACCAAGGTCCGATCAGATAGTTTATGATTTGCAACCTCCTTTTTATACATGATGCTGGTGACGTGAATCGGGCAATTCATCACGAAACAGATATTAAGTGGTAGCGCGTTCACAATAATAAACTAATATAGATCTTCGATCCCATGCTTCAGAGTAAGGATCGTCGAACAATGCGATTGGTAGGCATTTGAGTTAATATTAATGGCGCTTGAGGCCGCCTATGGCTGCAAGGAAAACCCTGGCAATTCGTAGAATTGAATTCCATGGCGCCACAGTGCCGCTCAATAAATATCTACAGTTAAATGAATTATATTCTTGTATTTATTTCTTCATATATTCTAACATGTTCTAACACGTGTAACACGTTTTCATATGAAATTGGTGGGTATCAGTCATCTTATTTATCGTTTGCCTTTGTAAATAATAAATCGCACTCCCATTGTAATACAACAGTTCCATTGTGCAGATATATTTCATTCACATTTTAAAGTACAAATATAATTATACTCAGTGATTACGTTTTCGGAAAACCTCACCGCGAAATATCTGCTAATGCAGAATTGCCGTTAGTTTAGAGTTCCCGGAACTTATCATGGTGTTATTTAGCAAGTTTTAATAAATAAATTGGTTCATATCATATTTGATACATAATATTTCAATATGTTCGGGATACTATAAAGCGGCCTATTAAATATTTACAAAATGCATTAAATATAGATTAAAATGCTATATTACAAAGGTTTTGGGATGATAAGTTGTATAATTTTGTTCCTACAAGGTTAACATTATTGCCGTATTAAGAAAGAAAATGTCAAAAACAGAAGGTTATTGTGTGGGGTGTACAATGAATTGTGCCCCTTTCACATGAAAGAGACGGCTTTATAAAGGGGAGGTGCTATTCGCGCGTTGGTGCAAGCCTCATGCACTAGTAGATCGCCAGCCGTCGTTCGGACCGGTTGTCGGCGGCACCTTGTTTCACGTCCCGTAACAAACTTTTCACGGAAATTCCGAATAATATTTCACGTTGCCAAAGTTGACCGCCCTCCAAATCACTTCCTTGCGTGCTGTCAATGCAATCCAATGACCGTTTACGATAAGTAGTTAACCGTTGTTTGATATTTTATCGGCGGTTCGTATAAGTGGTTCAATTTTCTTGTGTTAATTGTGAAACGCAAGGGTTTTGGTTGAAATTGATATTTATAATATGTAAATTATATGACCATATCGCGGTGCCCAACATGGGAGTAATAATATCAAATGTTTTTATTGGTTTCTTTAAAGCGTTCTAAATTGTAAACCAAAATGATTAGCATAAAGCAGTATAGGTTAATTAAAAGTGGAAAAATGATTTTTGCGTTTCTGATGATGGAATGGCTACTGGCGACGACCATAGATGCAACGGCTCGTAAGTATTTATTATTATTAGTTATTACTCAGTTATAACTGAAGATGTATGCACTAAGTTTCAGTTCTCTGCAAGTACATTTGTCCCTATGTACATATATGTATAGTAAAGTTTTGAATAAATTACTTTCAATAAGTAATAATTAATTTTATTCACTTGTCAGCACGAAAAATTTTCGAAAATTATAATATTGTCTGTTGGGTATTTTAATATAATTTACTGTGATCGAGTAATTTGTTATAACCTAGTCCGTGTGGGATATATTTTGACATGGGCTATAATTAAAATGCATTGGGGGTAAATTATTTTTGTATCTCGGTGAAACTTTCATCTCTCGTATACATAGATATTATATTTAATTTTATTTCAATACCATATTTTACAATTTAATTCACGATACTGTGTAAGTTTTAAATATAAATATAAATTTAGTTTATTTTATTAAAATTGATTATCTTCAGTAAAAATTAGTTGTACAACAATGTGAAATGCATAATTATACAGTTTCTTTGGCTGCATCAATCAAACATTTAGCATTTTAGCAAATTTATGGCAATTAAAGGTAATGTCGAATCTCAATTTTATATTTTTAAAAAAATAATCGACCCATTTATCATTCACTGTTTGAATATGAGGAATTGAGAGAGTTAAGGCCATAGTCTACCACGCTGTCCAAGTGTGGGTTGGTAGACTTCACACACCTTAGAAAATATTATTTTTTTCATAAATTCTAAGGTGTGCACGTTTCCTCACGATGTTTTCCTTCAGGATTAGCAAGTGATATCTAAATTTTAAACGCACTCCTTGTAAAGAGGTGAACGCCATGGATTTGAACCAGCACCCTCGGAGTTAGGGGCTGAATTCTTAACCATTAGGCTATCACTGTTTTTATATTTAATGGGGTATATTTTTTAAAATCAATGAGATTAGCCCCATTGGCCTTCGGTTCATTTGATAGCAATAGTTCGTAGTTGTGTTTCTCATTAAGAACAATACGGGAATCAGTGTTGTATCATATATTTCCTGTTTACACCACGTGTTCGCTTGATACACTCAACTATTACAGATCTCATCAATACGGTATTCACGATTACCCAGTTTCAGTTTATTTAGTATCACGTAAATGTTATTAGATGATTTATTCAGTGGTTATACACTTTTTGCTTACACTTTTTAAGCGTTGATACATAATTTTTATATATAATTGACTTTTTGTAAGTTCGCATTAGCTTAGCAGAATTAATTCCAGCGTGTCCTACGGAATATAGTTATACAAGTGAAACGGAGTATATTTTTTCATACATATTTATATCAGAAATAATTCTGTTCAATAGCAGTGATATCCTAGTGGTTAAGAATTCAGTCCCTCACTCCGGAGGTACTGGGTTCAATTCCATGGCACGCACCTCTTTACAAAAGTTCGTTTTAAGTTTAAATATCACTTGCTAACGGTGAAGGAAAACGTGAGAACACCTATCACCTTAAAACATATAAAAAAAAAATTTAAGGTGTGTGAAGTCTGCCAACTCGCACTTGGCCAGCGTGGCAGACTTTGGCCTTAGCCCTCTCAATGTGAGAGGAGATCCATATCCCAACAGTGGAATTATAATTTGTCGATTTTATTATTATTATTATAATTCTGTTTAATAATATAGGCATGTTAATATTTATAAATTCATTATTAAGAAATGTTTTCATTATTTTGTCAGTTTTCGTCTTAATTAATCGGTTAATAGAAAAGTACAAAATAAATTAATAGAAAAATGTTTTATCACTTCTTCGGTTTTAAGCTCACTAAATTAATTAATAGAAAACTATTTCATTAATTTTTCGGTCTTAGGCTTGAGTTCACGAGCACTCAAACACTACGATCTACATAAATTAATCGTGCTTATAAGCATTGGAGGACACCGACCTAAGGTGGCTAAAATAGATGTAAAAAACTAAAATTGTTGAGACGGCGATGTGTCTTATATCGTAGGTGTACTAGGGATTAAGGGCTCTAGTAACTATGGACATATTAAGCATTCCGCCCTTCCGTATATCGTTTGAGAAATTCCTTCAATACCCCTTGACCAGAAATTTGGAGTAGCTTTCTCTGTGCTGTGGATGTATCGACTAAATAATGTTTGCTATGTAGAGTTTCTACATGTTAATCTAGATGGTTGACCGTGAAATATCCTTTTGCTGTTTCCACGACAAAATTTGAATGTTTCTATATTAATAAATTATTCATAAATTTTAGTGAGTATATATTAATAAATTATCTATAGGCCTTAGAAATTGAGAAGAGGCAGTGATTTTTTGTCGACAATTTGTTACTATATTTTGTTAATATTTTTGAAATAAATTTTATTATAACTATTTTTTATTGTAGACATTATGATTATATGTGTACTTATATGTATATAGATGTATCCATATGTACTTACCACACGCACGTTTTTCGGGATGGCCCCACGTAAGCATTATAGTATAAAAGTAAAATAATTCTTGTTTAAAGTTTTTCCCATTTACATATGCCTATGAGTTTAGTTATATCAGTTTCGTAGGGTTAGATAATAGTTAAAAGATAGCCGTTCTTACCTATTAATGACCTGTATCAGGGTTTTGGCTATCGTGTGTACTGTCTCGATTATTCCTAAATATATTCGACATATGAAGAGAGAAGAACATTCCATTATTCATAATAGACATACTATTGAGTTTAATGAATTTATAATATACACGTTATTATCATATTTGCGTATGTATATATTCGTTTTGTATCATCGTCATCGTCAGCCTCTAGATGTCCACTGCTGGACATAGGCCTCCCCTAATCGGCGCCACTCCTTCCGGTCCTGGGCCTTCCGACTCCAGCAGCTTCCCGCTGACTTCTTCAGGTTGGTTCAGGTTCAGAGCTATGCTCCTTCCTTTGAGTGATTATTTAGTACCAATATTTTTCATTGAAATACTGTGCTATATATCAATACATTTAAATTGTAGGAGCAAAACAAATTTCATTATATTATACAATTAAATGTAAATTAACTATCATAGGGCTATCATGTATGGGCATTTAAAATGCAATACTTCAAGATGTTTTTTTGGAATCCAAGAAGTGTAAGGGGTTCCAACCACCATCTCAGGAACCCTAGCCAGCCTCACCTGCACGTGGTGCACCCTGCTATAACAGACGAGGCTCTGGCGACCGGTCGATTGCGGTACAGCGCAGCCTAAATAGGCACGGCTAATACGACAAGATTGAATAAAAAATATATAACTGTAATAATTGCACTATTATGATTTTCCGTGTCCGTGAAAAAAATATATCCCGCGATCCTATGCTGGGATACCAAGATGTTGCCTACCTAGGAACGGCTACAAGCACTGGCCGCTGATAGGCAGTAGTGTAGACTGAACGAGATTCCGTGCTCTGCAATTCCCACCCGCATGCTCAGCATGGGGATTATAGGAAAAACCTTTCAAAAAAAGCCTGCATTCAGTAATATACGTAAGCAAGCTTCGAATAAGCAAGCTTAGAATGTTTTGGGGAATTCTGGTCTGTGGAATCAAGATCTGTAGACATTCTTACACCGCTACCGCAAGTAACATTTTATCCTTTTTTTTGAAGAACACATTTTCTGATAAGTTTATATAATATTGTACCAAGATATGGAGATGAAAACAAACATTCGAAACGATAAATTTGTTTAGCCACAAAAAATGATACTTCGTATAAGTGAGGAATGGAGTTAAAGTTTTATTTGTCTTTATATTGCATACGCCTCTTGTAGTTGAACAAGATTGGCTCT
>DWMG01005608.1:0-10083 GCA_018244855.1 Elbella merops | reverse complement strand
ATAATAATATAAAATCATCACCCCCGATGATTTTATATTATTATTAACATTTCATGTGCTCGACTGTCATTGTTGCTGTTGTCGTGCAACTAGCTATCGACAGTTGTCTTCTGCACCTCGCTGCTCACGTGTGCTGTGAAATTTATTGTCGTTTTAGTGTGTACGAATTGGGGCTGTAGAGCAGCGGTCTGCAGCACAAGGTCTGTCACGTCAGGTGTATATACATATTTGGTGTTCTCCGCTTTCTGTCCACGCTATAAGGGACCTTGGGTGATTAGATTTTAACGTGATTGATTAAAAGTTAAAAATGTACAGTCAACTATTTTACCCAAACGTGATTACCCGATGATACCCAATGATTTCAATGTCATTTTAAGCTATATATACGCGTAATTCTTTGACTGGTAAACTAATGAACAATTTATGAAAGTTCCATTTCAATTATCCCTTTGCTGTTTGTTTTGTTTCCTATATGTAGATATATGTATACTTTAGCACCTCGTGAACGCAAACGATCTCGTGTAATATATTATTATACACCTACATGCTTAAAATTGATAATATATATTTATTTACGTATTGAACGTTTCAAACAAGGCTGACAGTGACCATTTACTGTCAGAGCCATCTGATGGTAAGTGGTTACCGTCACCTATGGACATGTGCAAATTCAGAGGAGTTGCCGATGCTTTGCTGGTTTTTGACAACATCAATGCGATGTATCCTAGAATGGAATTGAAAGATGGTTGCACATATGAAAATGGCATGGATCCTTTCAAGTAATTATTGATTATATTATTATTAAAACACAAATATGATAGGTTTTATTTCTTATCACTTCCATAATCATCATTGCAACGCTGGACAAGTGCGGGTTCGCAGAGTGCACACAATTTATTGAAAGAATAGCGCGTCATGATTTGATCACATAGTCTAATGGAAAGCAAAACGGAAACTTAATGGGCACTAGGTTATCACTCGGGTATTGTTTTAATGTTTCGGAAATAATTTGTATGTCACACATATAATATGTCCTAATCTCATATTTGGGGCTCAGTTTATTGAATTCCTGCAGTTCAAGTACGTTAATCGTCATCACTGTCATCACCATCAGCTTACCTTTAATAGTACTAAGCTCGTTCTTAGCTCTTCTTTTCCAACCACCGCCAGCCACTTAGCATATATCGTCACTCCATCCAAGCTGGAGGGAGCTCCATGTTATGTTTCCTAGAACCGTGGTCGCCACTTTAGAACTCATCTACTTAGTAATCGGTTCTGTAGTACACCTATGTAATTAGCGTGTTGCCACTTCAGCTAACGGGCTGAAGTGGCAATAGGCTAGGTATTAATACGAATCCCTTTTGGGCTATGTCGATAACCTAGTTCTCAGTATTGTTCGGTGCATATTATGTATCAATTATATACGTAGTGCGATCGTATTAAATATAGGTAAAGATCCAGAATCTCCGAAACCGGCGTGCATGTATAAAGGGAATGATGAATGTAGAAACACATTAGGTCTGTAAGGATAGAGATATTAGGCAATCGATACTCTCCGCAAACCTCGTAAGGGAGGTACCTGATGTAGAAAATTAATAATAATAAATGGTGCAACGAGGATTTCCAAACTGCAAAAAAATATAGAAAAAAACCACCAACGCACATATGCGGTATTTTAAAACAAAGCACAGGAGGTACATATGTCTAGTCGTTTGTATCAACGACGCGAGGCGTACGGTGGAAATGTTGCAACGATTTTAACTTGTGCCGCCTTTTGCGCGCGGTCCGGCCGCCGCCGCCCGCCGCGGCCGCCGTATCGCCGCGCCCGATCTCCGCGCCATTCACGCTCTAAGCGCTAAATGTACACAGATACTCCTTCCGACCGGCTCGGCTCACCTCCAGCACTGGAGCTTTTCGAGAGTTTCCATTTACCGTCGAAAAGTTGCATTACCTAAATTGAATTCCGCTTTTGTATTACCACCTTATTCATAAAGGTGTGCTGCTGCTGTGTGTGTGTGTGTGTGTGTGTGTGTGTGTGTGTGTGTGTGTGTGTGTGTGCGCTTCCTTGAAATATCATTCGCTATCCTAGCGAGCATATTTATTCAAGATGCTATCATTACTACTAGAGAGGTCAAAGATTATATAGACGAGTTTAGGTTCCCAAGAAAAAAGTGTACGTTATGAAAATATAAAAAGGAAACAAGATACAAATAAAGTTAACGCAAAGTGGAGTCATGACATCGAATGTGATGGTTCCGGTGCGATTGACAACTTCGTGTTAATTTTTCTTACAAATAAAATAACGATGGTGAATTAATTTGTGGTGCCGCCAAAACAATACGTAGCTGCAATAGTGTTGCAACGCTGAGACCAAGCGGTGATGTTGGAAATGTTGTTCCGGTAATTAGATGTTAATTTTTTTTGGAAAATAAAGCAATGACGCCAAATTAATTTGGAACGCAGCAACAGTAATAAGTAGCAGCTAACGGAGTCGGTTGGAGCGCTAGACATTAGGCCAAGCCCGCCCGCTTGCCGCAGAGCTCGTTTATTTGCGCCTTGCCAGCTCTTTTGTTATGCCCTGTCGCCTGTGTCTGCTTTGAAAAATTGTAATGCAGCGGCATTGTAGGACGCGACTTGCCGCGATTGTGCGCGCTGCACTTTAGCTACACCCACCGCGGTATGCACCCTCGAATTTATGCACTCTTCAACCCTTTTTTTACCTGTATTTATTCGTAATCTACCCTTTTACCTTTCATTATTTTACGTTTTGTTATCTACGTATACGTATATGATGTTCCATTTCATGTCGAATTTTTAATTACTAAAAAAGTAGTAAAGAACGAAACCCAGTTTATAGTTATATATTATTATTTTTTTACTATATTTATATGCAAAGTATAAGTAGGTATGCAACTTGGGACTGTAAACAGGTCATATTGTTCTACCTCACGTTCACATTATACCGGTCCATCGTACATCGTGCTTACGTCACTCACTTTAACCTAATTGCGATTAATAACAGCCAGTTATTATTGCTTTGCAATAAATGCATCGTGGGCAGTTCTAGGCTGAACGGTTTCAATTCATATTCTCCTAAAAAGTTTCTGCTGGTGTTCTTTTTATATTGACTTTTCACCTTACTTCACTTCAGTCACTGAACACTTAATGGTACTTAGTTAAAAATAGTTGATGATGGCGAGTATCGTCTTATTTGCGGGCCACTGCTTGCACATTGTTCAATTGTCCCCGTTCTTGCATAGCTCGCAAATATTGCGCGGCTGGTCGCGCTTGTTCTGTGAAACAAAAAATACTGCTGCTGCATTCATTTTATTATACAACGTTCATATTCATCGCATCATATAGTCTGTTGACTTTTGTACACATTTTAGCACGTTTAGCTAAACGTGTAACTATATAAATATAGTCGATTGGTACTCTTTTTGTCCACCTTTCATATTTATCCATTACTTGGTTAATTATGTAACTGATAACCTATTGTCAATATTTGTTTGTTGACGTGTCGTATGTGTGCGGTAATGATATTCACTCACAAAATTAATCCTTCATAGTTCATATTTACGATCCAAAAAAACGACTAAAATTTCTTTTTATGTTATTATTTGAAATGTTTTAAATGTCGCGTGTCCTAGTTTTATAGATACGGCGACGTCTTATATATATATAAAACGTCACTTATGCATATTAGAGGGTCCCGGTGTTCGACACCGATACATGGCGGCGACACACTCTCGCACACGTGGCCGTCGCCGCGCGCTGCGGACGTGAAGGCGGAGCGCACTGGCCGTAGAATACATTAGCCGCCACCGGCACTGTTGGCGTTGAAACCGTGTAATATATTTCACTAACGGTCATTTTCGACAATTAACCACATAAAATAAGTGAAATTATGCATGCGGCCAACGACGGCGTATATCACGTTCAGTTACGGGGCACGATACCTACCCACCTGTATATTCATTATTCAAAGAAAATGCTCCGGTCGGCCAGGCGGGCGGGCGGCGGGCCTCGTCCGGAAGCGCGGGGCTCTGTTCGTGTGATTGATGGAGTGCTCTTTATTTTCTTTATTCTTTTCTGTGTATGCGAGCTTGTGCATTCCTTATGTCTGCAAATATGAACCGATATCGTTTGGGCTTAAAAAGAAAGTTATTTTTTTATGGCTATACTTTTTCCTCGAAGAAATTGAAGTATTTTGGTATTAATATTTTATTTTCATTTCATAAAAAATGTTTAATGAAACTTAAACAAACGCAAAATATGCTCTCAAGATACTATTAATGTTGGCAATATTGTAAACTTATATGATGCTTAATGACTTTCCCAAGTAAGCCTACGTTTTCACCGGACCTCTCAAACCGTCAGATTCATTTTCTCTTGCAATTTCCTACAATTTCCGGGCAGCGTTTGGTACGCTCACGTGCTGGAAAATTATTTTCCCGTTCATAATGCCCGTGTCGCGGCTACTAAAGCGTTCACTTTTTTAGAAGAGAAAAACCTCATTAACATTTAGACCTTTGAGTATTCCATCACTCGATTGTTTCGTTTAAGGTTAATGTAACTTTGACGGAGACGTGTAGACGAGAATTGTAGAAGAGTAAAAGTACCAAGTTCAAGTGCGAGATCAACGTCCTGCGAGCGAGTGGCGCATTACGCAATGTGCAAGGCGGCGGATGCACATTTTAATCTCGCGATTCCACTAAACTCTTTAATACTATAGCTTAAGATTTAGACCATCGACAATTACATAATTGTATCTAAGTGGGACTTTAGTCACAACCACATCGTGTGTGGCGGTGTGTAGATATAGCTATGATATGGAAGTGGCGTCGAATCAAGCAGAATTAGGCGTGCGCACACACCTGACGCTTCGTCCGTTTCGAGATGTGCGCTCATTCCCATGCGGCATCACCTTGGGGCGCGCGTGAATCAGCAGACGGCACGCTCACCGGTGTGATGGCGGCGGCGGGTTAAGAATAGAGGGCGGTCTATTTAGAAGTCTTCTCCGTTTGTTTGCCAGCAATATGTGTCATTGTTAACTAATTTAAGTAACACCAACTGCCAGCTGTTACGACACCGGCGGCGTGCGGTCGCACCGGCCCGCGGGGGGATTCCGATGCACGCGATTAATCTTTTCGATTTTGTTGTCTGTGCGTGGTGTGTGTGTGTGTATGTACAACAAACTTTCCCAATCCAACAAAGTCGTCTTAAAAGTCTTGGTTTTTTTAATACTACGTATGTACTACTACTACTACTACTACTACTACTACTACTACTACTACTACTACTACTACTACTACTACTACTATGTGCGCCCGATGCATGGTAATAGGCTCACCACCTGTTCCATAGTGGGACGTAAACGTAACCGGTGAATCGTGGGAGTGTTCTCTCCATTCCTCTGCCTACCTCTTCGGGGATTACAGGCGTGAAGTTACGTTTACGTACTACATATTACGTATTTACCGTTGCGCTTCGGTCGAAACATGTTATTTTTTTTTTACTTGTTTGACTGGTCACATTTTCACTCGAGGTTTTTTTTTGTTTTCATATATATTATCTGTTTGACTTTCGTCGCTTACTTACGGCACAGAGTAGTAGTAAGTTTTCCTTAGTCAAATAAGCAATTTATATGCAACGGACGTGTAACGAACTCCGATAACGAGTCTTTTAATTTTTTAGTGAGGTGGGTCGTGTTGATAATATTTTATTAATTAATGTGGGAGCGGGGCTCGCACTGCTGTCCGATGGCCGGCGACATTATCGCTGGAGAGTTGCGTAAACATCGCAATGTAAAACACGATACCGTTTAGCCGGTTAATTAATTGCCGTGGCCGGGACTTCGGGAGCCAGGAGCGAGCCTCGTTATAGAAATAATGAGTGCGATCCGAGCACGCGGTGCGCTCCCTGCACCGCTTGTTACGGGACCGCACTGCCTGCCCCTGCCCACTTACATTTTTATTGTTGCCACACAGCGGCTACCACCACTTAATACTTCCAATATCCCACCCCAACTGATTAACCCTGTCATTTTACAATACGTACTAACTAATACTGGCGCAATATCGTGCACTAAGTAGCCATAGTGATTAGATTTAATATTTAATAAGGATAATAATATATTAGCATCGATTTGATAAGGTCGGCGCGGAAACGTCACTTTGTTGCCAAGACATGAACCTGCATACACTGGAGCTTATTAGCGAAAAGTTATGCGGAATAGGAGCTTGGTACGTACGTGCAAATGTTTACGTTCAAAAGTTTGCATGTGGGTGGGTGGTTAGTATGGTGTACCCGAAAGTGTTGCTATGAAATGTTATTTTAATAAAACTGCCAACACTACCACTAATTTCCTTTTGTGTGTGTGTGTGTGTGCGTAATTAGACAAATATTGATCATACCCATGTACGGAATGTTTGAATGATATTGCGCATGAATTGTTCAGTTTGATGTCTGTAAGTTTCACGTGTCGCCGGTCGTAGCGGCTTAAGATCGCAAGTGAGCAAAAGCGGCAGTGTTTGGCGCGTGGGTTTATTGGGGTTCTGTGATTGAAGCGCGCTACCTGCCTGCGAGACGCGTCACTTGATTTAATTAAAAGACGCTTTACCACCCATTCCGTCGACCCGACGCCAAGTAAGGCACCTCGGTTAATTTCCACGCGAGTCATTCCGCACAAGATTTATCTCAATATTGGACTCACCTTACAACACCTTCGCCTAACACACTCTCATATTATTACATGTCGTACCTACCTACAAGTACATCGGTGTTAACGGAGAGCTTTTAAACAGTTAATTTCTTGTTACACGGCACTTGTTATAAAATAAAAAAGTACAGGGACTTTGCTTTACACTTTATTCTAATATGAATATATATTGAGTTCGTTATTTTTAACAAGAGGAAATAGCATCCCACTCGTAACTAAGAAAAAGGTTAAAATGACGCAGGAGAGGTGAATCTCTTAAGTCCTGCTAGTGATTGCATCGTTTGGTTGAGATAGTCGTCATATTTCACTGTTGAACGTCTGACTTGAATTTAACAAATGGGCGTACATTTGTTGGAATTGCGGCTGATTCCCCTTTTCAACAAATCTGTTTCTTTTGGGCTACGCGTTAGTGCTGATTTACGAGTAGTTGTGTGGTGTTTCGAAGGTGAGGAAAAAATTATTCGCTTCGTAATACAATTATAAGAGAGGCCTTTCTTTCATTTGTGCAATTCTTATACAACTGATTGTTTTAAAGTAGATGTAACTTTATTACATAAAATGTATCTTTAAGAATTGTTTGGTAATGAAAATACATACTTTTACCGGAGTTTGTACGCTTTCAAATCACCGGCAAATAGCTTAATTAATGAATATCCACTTGTGATGTTTGAATGCCAAGTTTGCGCATTTATATCCATAATTTCACTTAAGGCATGCAAAGAAAAATACCTTGCAATAATTAGTGTGAGAGAGATTTTTGTAAATTTTCATTGTTGGCGTCTAATGCGCTACTCTTGTCGGCCGTCATCACGCGTCGCGGGAGAAGTTCGTTATTAATTCATCGCCTCTCAACTTGGCCGCTTTTACTCGCATTACGTCGCGCAGCTCGAGGAGCGGCCGCCGTTTTAGACTGTAACTCTTCAAGCGGTAATTCCTCACTGAACACTTCTGTTTTTGCATGTCTGATTACATACGAACTTTCTATATATTGATTTAATTTTTGAATTCTTTGGGGCGTAATTGATATTCCGATCCTCTATTTCATGGGACGTATATTATTATAATAGGTGCAACGTAAGAGCACTAGACTCCTCTGTCTTACCCTTCGAGAAAATATAGACGTAATGTTTTATTATGTTTTAATATATTATAACATAACAAAACATACATACATTCTACTACAGATACCAGTGCCATATTTATAATATGGCACTGGTATCTGTAGTAGAAATTTTAATTCCATTAGGGCCTGTTTTTCTTTTTAGTATTCTTTCTTCCATAGTGATTTGGTTGTGTCGGTTTCAAATAAAATTGAAAATATTGTTATCTCTTGTGACCACATGTCATGTATATGGGTACATACATGGCAATTCTGTTTGTATCTGTTTCGGCTGTAAGTTTGTAAGATAGTGACCAATTGTTTAGCTAGCAGCAGCGAGCGCTTTACGTTTGTGAACTGTCGACGATTCATGTTGAATTTGATGACCATCATCACTAAAATCATACTCTGACTGAGACTGCTGTTACAATCAATCCTTTCGTATTTCATTTGCGATACTAGCGTATAGACTAGATTGGCAACTCTAATAAATCTTGGTGCCGATTATGGTGAACCACAATCGGCAATCACATGGTGGCCAAAAAGCGTCCACGCGATGTTGATTGTGACATTGTCTGCTGCGGGCGGGAGTCGCGGCGGCGCCGTGGGGCGAGCGCGCGTCGCGGCCGCCACCCGCATTTGTGATGCAAATTGTTGCGCCCGCCGCGGAGCTGCGATGCGCTTCACGCCTTACCTGTTCCACCCAACATAATTATTGTGAAAAATATTCATTTGTCCGCTTTTAAACCCTCATTACCATAACTTAGCTTTCCGCCGTGCGCGCTCCGCGAACCGAAACCGTGTTTTAGCAGCATATTCGTCCGGACCGCCTTCGATTTGTTTTGTTCACTCGTGTAAGCCAACACCTTTATCGTTCTGCTTGCTGTGTAATAGGGGGAATTCAATAGCTAACTGACTGCAAGAAGTCCGTGTGAAGTTTCGTGAGAACGAACTCGAGAGTCGCTCGCTCGGCAGTCAACTGAACGTTATCATATTACAAACGATTTCGCAAAACGAATAAATAAGAACGGAGGCAAGAAGCGTGCGGTGAAACCGAGTCAAAGCGTGGGTATTAGAAACGCTCCGATTACCACGCTGAGAGAAGTTGTTGCCTGTGCGTTGCGTCGCTTCTACTTCGATACTGTGTCGCTTTACCCTATGTGGATTATTCTTCACTTGCTACTTCCTCTAGTTCACCGTAACGCGCTAGATTGACTTTTAATGAGCGGAGGGCCATCGTTAAGCAGAAGCTATTACTAAGTGGGTAAGCTGTAGTTGCGGGCAGCGGTACCGCGGCCGGCCTGACCGCGTTCCACTAACGGTACCCGCTCCGAAGTATTTCTCCGGCGCGTGGCACACTTCGTGCGTACATTCACCTCGCCCATCTCACTGTCTCCACTTTGCATAACAAAGGCATTATTGTAATGTTGTTAATCTTATTATTTTTTGTTTTTTTAATTAGTGGGTCAATAAAAAAACTCGTAATAATATTCTCCATCGTATTATTTATTGATCGGATATAACTGTTTCGTTTGATTTTGTTCGGTCGCAACAAATATCGAATAGAGATCAGAGTACCGTTAGAGTTTAATGACCGTAAGAGCTCGTGGCGGCGGCAAAGTAAAAGTTTTGACCAAAATTGCACTCACCATTAGAATTGAGATTTAAAACCAAAGTATTTGACATGTATTTTTGTCACCGACTTCAGGTGAATTTTTACAACATCAGGCACAAGGTGAAGATGCTCTGTGGATAACTTATTTTATAACCAACTAGATTTTTTAATGTAGTAATAACAAGGAATTGACTAGGTAACATTTGCAGCACGTGAGAATTCGGTCAGTGCATTGCTTGTCTCGAACGACAGTGTTCCTAGTGTCTTTTGTAAGAACTATATATTTGGCATAAGTAAGCTTTTATGAAACTCTTTAGACATTTGACCTCTTTAAATTTAAGAGGTTTGATTATAAACAAACGATTTAAGGAAGCTATTTGACGCTAGCCTCCACCACCTCGAGCGGTATAATTATATTGGCTTCCTTTCTCGTCTGCTTCTTCGTTGTTTGAAAATTTACTTACAACTTTGAATTAACCGAAGTTTTTTTTCTTTCCTTTTTGGGGCATCAAAAATAACCGGAAAAGTACATTGAGCGATGTAACCAGATTTCTCGTGGAGCGAAACGCGTAACGCAACGACGCACAAATGGCAAGGAGGCGGCCCCGGCGGCGTTTGGTACATAATATGTCCAGTTAGCGGGAAATT
>DWMG01005607.1:0-10083 GCA_018244855.1 Elbella merops | reverse complement strand
AAAAATCCATAATACGAGGGGGCGTTTTTAAGTTCGCAGAATGAGGGACAAGGAGGGAAAATAAAATGTCAAAATTATTTTTCTTTTGCTATTTCTATATATTCTCCTGCAAGACGAATAAATTTTTCAGATCTTTCTATTAACTTATTTGAACCCTCATAAAAAATGTTGGAAAAATTCGAGGAAATTGCGTCCTTAATTTCATCGCCTGTGGAAAACTTTTTTCAGCGAAGCTCTTCTTTCATTTTTGGAAGGCGATAATAATCACTCGGAGCCAGGTCTGGACTATAGGGTGAGTGATTTAAAATATCAAAGCCCACCTTATACAGGGCAGCCAGTGCAATACGGCTCTTGTGTACGGGCGCATTGTCGTGCAACAGCAGGACATCTCTGGTTAATTTTCCTCGTCTTTTTTCTTTTATGGCTTCTTTTAACCGCTCCAAGATTGTTGCATAATATTCTCCGGTTATAGAGACACCTTTATCTTTTGGCTATGTACAACTAGTAATAATTATATTGACTTTAATAAGATAGTTTCTTGAAATAGAATAGTTCAGGCATTCTCGATGCAAATATACACTTCAACGGTTGCTAATGGCTCGCCGCAGGCATAATCCCTACAAGGTACCATAAATGCAATACTGAAATCTAAACGTATTTATGTAAGGCCACGGTACGATGTGCTTTCTATGTAATACGCTCGTGGGATGTCCAAACAGAATCTGAGTCTCGTTGACAGCCGTGTGTTTTAACACGTGCAATAATTCTTATCTGTAATACGTTCCTACGGTTATTTTATCGTCGTTGCATCAACATGTAAAGCAAATCAAAGAAAGATATGCAAAGAAATCTTTTTTTTTTTTGAACCCACTACAACTCCACTGTTGGAATACGGCTCTCCTCTCATATTGAGAGGGTTAAGGCCCTAGTCTGCCACGCTGGCCAAGTGCGGGTTGGCAGACTTCACACACCTTAGAATTTTTTTTTTTCCAATTTCTTATGTGTGTAGGTTTCCTCACGATGTTTTCCTTCACCGTTAACAAGTGATAAAAAATTTAAATAAATTAAAAACGCACTTTTGTAAAGAAGTGCGCGCCGTGGATTTGAACCCGGCACCCCCGGAGTGAGGGGCTGAATTCTTAACCACTAGACTATCACTGCTTCTGAACTATTTAGACGCAGTGATTTATATATTATTAATCAATTCGTTTATTGTATAACTGTTAGATTTGTGTCTCCTCTTAAAGTAGACCAAGCTCATCGTATGGTGGTCAAGTGTAGATGCGCAGATGCGTGATGCGCAGATCTGGTAAGGCAGTTAGCAGATCTCCACGGGCAGTTATAGGCAGTCTTTGAGAACATTTATTTTCGCTAAGTCGTTTCTGCTACAAATTGCCAGAGAGTGGGAATCTCTGCTGGCGTCCATCTTTCCCGAATCGTATAACCTGGAATTATTCGAAACGAAAGTGAATAGGCACTTTCTAGGCGAACGCGTTACATCCTAGGTTACATCTCACCTTCCATCAGGTGAGATTGCAGCCAAACGCGAACCTATTTTTGCATTAGGAAAATATCCACGTAACTTAGTTTTTATTAGTATGTTGTGTTTCACACATACAGGTGAACAGAAATATTTAATTGTAATGATAAGAATAGCCTTATTAAGATCTGGGCTCGCCAGGAATTTGAAACTTGTTATCTTCTAATGGGATTATTTTTGTCTGGGCTTAATCAAATTTACATTGTTCAAGCTAACGATCTTGCTGGTTAAGTTAAAATACTTTATTGCGGATTCAGATCAGAACGTAAAATCCTATTTGTATAGTTGTTTTGTTTTCATAAAAAAAAAATTAACTTATTAACAAATTTAACTTAAAAATAAACTTCTGTAAATTGTACTGTGTAACATAAATAGACGTGTACCTATATATGTAATACATATTAGCGGATATGGGGCGACAAATAATATTTCAGAAGATGAAAGTAAAAATTGCAATGAACTCTTGTCTAAAACTGGTTTAATAAAGGCATGTAAGGCTCGTTACACACTGCTTTGTGCAACTATAACAGTTTACTTGCATGAGTGGTCAAAGGGCCACTAGCCAGGTACCAGCTTGAATGGTAACCTACATTATCTAGTCACTATTAAATCTTACATAGCTATATTAATCAAGTTTTAATAAATATTATAAAAGCTTGCCATATGTAACATCACGCCTGATATCCACGAAGAGGTAGGCAGAGAAACGTTCGGGGATTATAGCGGTGAAGTTACTTTTCTTATTAAATAATATGAAATATTTATTTTTGCTAGATTAGCGTTTGGCCGCGATAACGCCTGATAATAAGCGCAAATGCGTCCTAAAATAGCGCAGACATGCATAAATTGACTTAGTTTCAAGTGCAAACTCTGTAATCTTGAATACTGAAGTCTATAAACCTGAATATCGATGTAGACTTAGGCAGTCTCTAATAAATAGCGCTTACTCCAAACACCGTACACGCGCAGCCATCACGCCTGGTTGAGTGCTCAAAGCGTTTCCTTACCGTGAAGTGTCTGTGATTATGTTCCCGGCGTTGAGTGTATCGGAATTTAATATTAATTCAGTGTGCATCCTTTCATTGTCTACTGCGTTAACCGACTATAAACGGCTTTTGTGTGAGATACGAGTACATGCATCTTCCTGCGAATCGAAGGTTCTCGAACGAATTTCATTTGAGATGTTATTTGTATTAATTTTGTTGAGTAATGTTAACGCTGAATAGTTAGGATGTTGAATAGTAATTTAAAGCCTTAAAATGCTTGATTCTATGCTACTAGAGAGATAGTTCAAGATATCAAAATATCCCTAGTCGACTTTTGTCTGTGGAGCCTGGTTTCATTTTGTTTCATTCGTTGGATAATACCATTATCATCATCATCATCAGCTCGTTATGACGTTCATTAAGCGTATTTACGAGTATATACCTTACAATGAATAAAAACTTTTGAATTTGAATTGAATTTGAATTTGAGCCTATCTTAGTCCACTGCTGGACATAGGCCTCCCCCAAAAGGGGGTATATGCCCGTAATCTCCGCGCTGGGCATGCGGGTTGGAGATCGCAGGGATAATATTTCTTTTCACATAATATGTTATTTTAATTATAGGTAAAAAACTCGTTTTATTTAGATGTTGTTAAAAAATCTTGTATTTTTACACAATCTACACTGATCTTAAAATGTACAACATATAAGCTCCATATATATCAAACTTGTAAAAACAGATAAACACTCGTTGGATTTTCAGTGCATTATGACATTAATATTTCACAGTGTCTCAAGAACATAATGCTAAGAAAACAGAAAAAAACGCATCAAAAACATAAAAGCTTTTAAAGTTAAAAACGCTTGAGTGTTCCGGGTTAATCTCCCTGTTTATATTTGGTTTTATTTCATACAATAATTGTTTCACCATAAGCGATGAAGCGAGTGCCGAGTTGAGTGAGTGGGCACTATTTAATTTATTTCTTTTTGTATTCAACACATCGTGATAGTAGGTATCTTAGGGAGTAGGCAGAGGGCGAATTTAACAGTTCAAACTTTATACTCAATATTGTCTTTGGAATATTATTACAGTCTGATACGATTATCTGAGTCATCGAAGCTCTATGAGGTTTTCGTGAGGTTTGAGGTTTATTTATTTATTCTTTGTTGTTGGTAACAAATGGCGGACTTAAAGTCAATTGGCAATTTGAACTAGTTCTAATAATTAAACTTCAATCTGATTTTACATAGTTTCCGGTTCTACATGGAATATAAATGAAGTACAAATGCAATTTTTGGCCTCGTTTTGAACTGTGTTTAATACTCGTGTGTCAAGGCTAATGCTAATCAAGTGCACTGTTAGTCATTAAAACTTATGGACGGTTCCAAATCTTCTATTGGATCAATCATTGACGCTCTCACAGGTGGAGTTTGGACGGAGTTCTGAAAGTCTTTTGGCTACCTTTTTAATGAATGCTAAAAATTAGTATGATTCCTAATCTTAGTTTTTTGTATTGTATTTAATATTTTTTATTTCAAATTTTGTATATGACTCAAAAATTGTGTAAATACATATATCATATCTTTTAAGTGGCAGCCACACCACAGCGTTCAAAGGGATAAAAATAAATGTTTCTGGGGTTTTACAACTATTTTAAAATTAATATTTTAATAGTCTATCATAGTATATATTCGGCGATGAGACAGGCCACTTATACAGAAGCCATTATAATAAAAAAAAATAGCGGATTACTTTGTATTCGGCATACAATTTGTAATCGTATATCGTGTGTAGTCTTTCAAAAAACATTCTCCTTTTATATATTATTCTTCATATTTCATGTTTTCTTGTGTACTCGGATTTAACCTTTTCTCCATTTTATTTTTTTATCTTTTACTAGTAGGGACTGGAGGACAGTGAGGGACACTTGAATGAGAATGTTTAACATGTCCATTTTCTACTTGTAATGTACATTATAAGAAAGATGCATCGAACATTTTCTGGTTTTATACAATACGTTACGTAACAACTCTGACCCAGCTTAACGGCTAATTCGTTCCCACTGAAGCAGCCAAGGAAAATATTTTGCGTGAAAACAACCTCCCGGTTCTTTGTAAAGGGGTAAAATATTATCAAGAGGGGTTGAAAGGAGTGGTCGAAAAAAAGGCGTGATTTAACGCACTGGCACGGCGTTTTTCTGCGCACGGTATCGGGATATGCGTCGTTTGTTGCTTTATATCCCCACTTTGGGTTCAATAGCCTTCAAGAAGTTTAATGAACTTTGAATAAGTAAAGTTGCTGAGACACGGCTACATGTCGAAAAACAGACACGGTCATTAGGCTGGTCTTAAACTTAGGCTGGGTTTCTTTACCACACAGCAATTAAAAAACGTCGTGCCTGTAATCTCCGTAGAGATAGGCAAAGTAGTGTAATATGTGCCCACGTTTCACTAGTTACCTTTAAGTCCCACAATGTAATAGGTGGTGAGTCTGTTAAGAATTTTTATAGACATTTTACAGATTTTTTCTAGACATTTTACCGATGTACATTCATAAACTCATACATACATAATTTAACTATAAGAGATGAGTACAATTTGAGTCACACTTAATATACACGGACGATTGCAAAACCATTTAGCTTAGTTAGAAATACAATTTACGTTTCATTATCATTTTTAAAGTCTCTCATTTCTCTTAACTAGTGTACTAAAAGTAGACATGGGACGCGCTTAAAACTTTATATTCCGTTGTGTTTTTACTAAGGTTATGGGGAATGTTTTGTTAATTTTTTTTAAGAACCGCGGCAGATGAGATTGCTTTAGCACATTAAGGCTACGTTCACATGTGACGTGTTATTAAAATTTAATGGTTGTTAGATTTATTTTTGTTTATTTAATATTATTATTTCTTGCTTAAGGCTAGATTTTATTAACAGTGGACTTTATGTCATGAAATGACATACTTTTTATAGCATTGCATAAAGCATATTTTAAGTAAAATAAGTACTGAATTCAGTTTAACCGTGTATTTTTATTTGACCTGAAAAAGAAATATTTAACATCATTACATTCAATACTTCTAATAAATTAAATATTGCTTCATATCACAAAACTATCTGAATATTATCTATACATTACGCTACATCTTTTGCGCAGATCTAATCTTACAGATCTGACGGATTTCTTGTATATTTTCATACTTACTCGTAGACTGATTCTTATTCTCACTCTTCTTCTCTCTCAAACACAATAATATTTAAAAACCGCGCATTTGATTCTCTCCGTTTAAACGTAGCCTAAAATTACAATTCTTCAAAATTAAATTTCCTCACTAACAAAACTCCGCTTGGGACATTTGTATACAAAATTTTTTTGGAACAACATCATTATTCGTAGAAACGCGTTAACAGAGATATTTGTATTAGTTTTTTGTAATTTCAGCGTGTTTCCATTTTAATTAAATTTTGAATTTGTAATACTGTGAAATATTTAATTGGTTTATTAATGTTTATATTAATAATATTCAATTTCATAGAGAGCGTATTGCGGATATATTTTGCTTTTACAGACAAAAACGGGAACAAGATCTATGAGGAGTTAAAATTTAAACTCCATCTGAGGTGCATTGACAGAATATTAAAATAACGAAGATATACTGACAGTTAGGACATGTCACCGTAGTTCCTAAGGGTAGCAATTTATTTATTTATTTATTTATTTATTAAGTTCGCCAACGATTGTTACATGAAAGCTTATTTAATATGATTTGCATAGGAGTCTTATACTACATGTACGATCTATTATAGGCAAACATAGCATGCAAAAGTATATTGCATAAAATGTTAGTCTCAATCAATCAATAAATTAACAAAAAAAAATTAACATAAAGAAAAAAAAAGAATAATAGTATAATTGAGGTACAATCCAAAGTAATAATAATAATAAATAATAATTCGGAAATTAATCCAGTAAATGATTTAAAAACAGAAATTATAACCTTAATTATTGTTATTAATTATAATATATAACGTTAATATAATAATCGTATTCATAAATAAAAACAAGTCTTGTAAATTGTACAAATTGCGTTTAATTGAAACTAGACACGATATATTTTTAGCTAAAACGCTTATACTAGGTTATTAATATATTATAATTTTCACTTACTCCCTTCTTATGGACGATCGTCATGTATGTTACTGAGCTCAGGGACGATTTTAGTTTCAGTTTCATACGATTTTCATGCGTTTTAGTTTGCAACTGTATAAGGTAGTCTGGGTATCCTCTGTTACTTCTATCACTAAGGAAAGTTGTCATTAGCACCATCACGGGTCTTTTTACAGCACAAGGAAATTTGAGACCATACATTCAAATTAGTCTTTACCATGATCAGACCAACAGACTATGACCTATAGTCTGTGACACTAGCGTAAATTTTTTTTTTTCAACCCATTACAATTCTACTGTTGGAATATGGGTCTCCTCTCATATTGAGAGGGTTAAGGCCATAGTCTGCCACGCTGGCCAAGTGCGGGTTGGCGGACTTAACACGCCTTAGAAATTTTTCTTTATAAATTCTAAGGTGTGGCAGGTTTCCTCACGATGTGTTGCTTCACCGCTAGCAAGTGATATTTCAATTTATAACGCACTTTTGTAAAGAGGTGCGCGCCATGCGATTGAACCCAGCACCCCCGGAGTGAGGGGTTGAATTTTTAACCACTAGGCTATCTCTGCCTATATCGGTTTACGCGGACAAAATTATTTTGATCGTATTTCGTACATTAAATCTAAACCTAAGGACTGGTTTTATAACGGACTGAAAGAACTTGTGATCGTCGGATTAAAACAGAGTAAAAAAGCAGAATACAATGACCCTACACATTGAATGCTAATGATACTTTTTATACAAAATAAAAAACGTCGATACTGAAAACTGATATTACTTGCGAGTCGCCCTCATGATCGTAGGCGACAGCCACCGACAGAGCCGAGTAAAACAACGGCCACGGGTCCTGTCACCGGCGCGGTGTCTCTTGCCTGTACTCAAATAGTATGAATGGTTATATGTATAATTATTTTTAAATGCTATTCTAACACTTATTTTTTTCAATAGTGATACAGCAAGTCGTAACAACGCTATATTAGCTGTCCACCGCGTCAGGTGCGCTAGAAATCCCACCACTCGAGCTCTGCTCGCTTAGGACTTGTCGCAGCCCGCCTGTTATAGGTCGCGGCTGACCAGTCCGTCGTTCTGGCGCACTTGTTGCAGGCTGCGAGTTAAAAATTTGTTGTTTCCTAAATTTGTTTCGTGTTAATTATAAATAATTTAACAAAGTTATTGGAAATCAATATATCTAATTAAATTACTAAGTGTATAATTAGGTTAAAAATGAATACCAGTGATGTGCAGTTTTGAGCAGCTAGTATACTGTATCAACAAGCACTTCCTGTCGGGGTTTGTACGTGTCCGAATATAATCTGTTTCAAACGCGAGCAGATCGCAGAACTGCCTAACGCTGCGTAAAATTGTACTCTATAGGAATATTGAATCAGTGCACTACGTCTTCACAGATGTAGACTTCACATTTGAGCAACGAGAATACTGCTGCTTAGCGGCACACGCAGATGCAGCTGCGGAATTTACAAAGGTTCCTCGTTGGACGGAAGTTTAATCATCCTCCGTATCATAAGCCTGATTCAGTCCGCTGCCCAACGCACACTTCTGTAGTGAGCGCAACTTAGGGCAGTGAGAGATACTGTCATGCGACTGTCAGTTTACAGTGGATGCACATTTTGAATACATCCCGTCGTATAATTCACGTTATTCAAACTCCTTTTAAGTTGTATAATACCATTGCATTAATAGACATTTACTAGTGATATTAGATAGTGTCACTTTTTTAATAGAAATGTATGTCTCGTTGTTGATTTACTAAGTATCGACTTTATTGTAATGAAATGTTTTAAATAGGTACGTAATTGGTTTATATAAAATGATAATAGATGAGTATATCGTAGTAGTGTATTGGAAGTTTTAAGAACACTAAGGAGCTTTTAGGTTTAGCATTGTTATCGATTGTTCGACTCGTATATAGCAACGCGGAAGCAGCAGGCCGTTGCGAGAACAGCCAGTCGATGCACCGAGCACTTCTGTTCATGTTACCCGATATGTAATTGGAAAAAAGCGTTGTGGAGACGGTAATGTGTATGGGATCCGAACTTTACGTACTCGTTGGATAAGAACTCTGGTGGCACTGGCAGCAATATTTGTTATTGAAAACAACAGAAAATAACAAATATTTAGCTTTCTAAGAACTCTCAGGACTTAAGTTAGTTATGGAATTGAAATTCTTGAATATATCTCGTTAAGGTCTTTAGCATTAGTAACGGAAATCTTATTGTAACTATATCCGAGTTGGCAAGCGCGAACTTAACACTAGCCTCACGTTCCACCTCGCCGCCGTCGTAGCGGCTACCTTCGATAGGAAACCGCTGCTTGGTCGTTGAAGTTTGTTGATATTTAAGCATCACGAGTACCAAATGTACTGCAAATACTTACAAATCCGAACTTCTTTTTCTTACGTGGCCGCTACCTTGGTAATATCACGTAGAGTATTTGCTATTTTCTATTTAAATAATAAATTGTACGCGTATTATGTCATTAATATTTTTGAACGTAACAATTATTCAATGAAGGAAAACTATATTTTAAAGACAACCACTCATTTTAAGAGCTCGAATTAAAGAGGCGAGGTTGACTGCAAAATTCCCCATGTCCGCTCGGTTGCATTACTCTGTTGGTTGTACAATATGCATCGAGAAACTCGTGCGAGTGGTTGTGCAGTCCCGGTTAAGCCCGTTTGGTATCGACGCCGCCCGCAGCGGCCAACTCGCACAAGACGTCACATCCAACATTCGACTCGACAGGTTTCGTACAGTCCGCTGTATATTTCATGTTACCAAATATAAAAATGTTAATAGTGATATTGTTTGTTAATGTATAGATTTCTTCTAGGTTAAGGATAGTTATTCCTGATAATAATTAATTTGGGAAGTTTATTTTTACAATTAAACAAGAGTAAAACTTTATTTTTGTGTAAGACCAATATGCAATACATATCTACAAAAAACACATGTTCGTTTTATTTTGTTACAATACTAAACCGATTTTAATGCGTGATGTGGTCGTACATCAAATTACATAAATATTCTGTGTATACAAAAATTTATGAATATAAGGAGCATTTAAATTTTACTGCCTCGTTGGTCGAGTGGTTGCAAGCGCGACTGCCGACCGAGAGGTCCTGGGTTCAAATCCCGGGTAGGGTACTATTGGATTTTTCTAATTTAACATTTCTAATAGTGACTTGAAGTCTGGATGTGTGCCTGGTGTATGGCAATAGGCTCACCACCTATTCCATTGTGGGACTTAAATGTAACTGGTGAAACGTGAGAGTGTACTGTACTCCTTTGCCTACGCCTTCGGGGAATACAGGCGTAATGTTACGCACGCACGCATTTAAATTTTATTTATATAGATATAGAACACCGAAA
>DWMG01005606.1:0-10083 GCA_018244855.1 Elbella merops | reverse complement strand
AGCTTTTCTTGAGACACTCAAATTCCCTCTCGTACGCGAGCATTTATGAACCAAGTGCGAAAATATTTAATATTCATAACCAACTACTAAGTTAAGCATTTCTCAATGCTTGAATTCCATGAAAATCTTTCCACACAATCGATAATTCAAATTAAACATACGTACCGCAATCTACTTTTAATCTTATTAGCTGGTGATAGAGCTTACTTTTCAATTTTTGAGTCTTACGTAAATATTAGGATTGGTACGAAGCCTCTGTATTATTCACTAACGCTACCGTGAACTACTGTCTGTTTGACGTTCAACTAAACAAATTATGATTCATATTTAATTAGGAATTGAGGCATTCCTATAGCACACACTGTATTAATGATTTCCTTTGGTTCATTTCTTTAACAACATGCCGACCTAGAGTTAAAGCTTTTTTATTGTTACAATATTGATTAAAATAAAATGAGACTTGAAAATTTATATCAGTATCTAAAATGAAATGGCAGCCATTGCTATTGGCGAAATCCATCTCTGATTATTATGTATGTATGTATGTTCATTGTAGGTACCTATTTAAGGAATTAATGGTCCTTTTAGAAATATCCTACGCGTTATTAGCTCTACTGAAACAACTTTATAACCTAAATAAATATATTTCGAAGCTAACACAGCGACACGGGCTGAAGGCATGTGATGCAGAAATAATAAAATATTAAATATAAAATAAAAATATATTAAATATAAAACTATAAAAAATATATAATATAAAATAAATATATAACATATTATAAATTAATGTATATTAATGAAGTCAACATAAATCGTAACTTGGATTTCTCTACTATTTGTACACTAAGCAGCTCTGTTCATTAATGTCTTTGAGAAACTGGCTGTTTCTTAAATAAATAGTTGTATTGACATTTCTCAAATTCTGAAGCGTGTGATAAGATGCAGAGACTCGAAATGTGGTAGTCTAACCGTAAAACAAAGAAATGTTATGCGACCAATATTATTTGAACTTAGGTTCATTTTAGTTCACGTGCATGGGCTGTGGTCACACTAACAAAACATGGTAATTGGGGTACCAATTTGCATTCAAACCGGTAACAATATTCTCAGACAGCATTTAAAGATATTAACATTTTAAGGTATACTTATAAGTAATATAGTCTATACCCACATGAACTTAAGTAGTAATTTAAATAACAAAATTATATCAACACTTATCAACTAAATGGACTAACTGTCATCATCGACCCATTATAATTCCACTGTTGGAATATGGGTCTCCTCTCAAATTGATAGGGTTAAGGCCATAGTCTACCACGCTGGCCAAGTGCGGGTTGGCAGACTTCACACACCTTAGAAAAGATTTTTTTTTTATAAATTCTAAGGTGTGCAGGTTTCCTCGCGATGTTTTCCTTCACCGTTAGCAAGTGATATTTAATTTAAAACGCACTTTTCTAAAGAGGTGCGCGCCATGGATTAGAACCCAGGACTACCGGAGTGAGGGGCTGAATTCTTAACCACTAGGCTATCATTGCCACAATTTTGTTTAAATGGATCTTAATAATTAGTTTTTAATAACTGGATTTTTCATAACTGGTTATGAGGGTACAATACTTTAAACAAATTTGAATTACAGCTTCAATTACATACCCGAATGTTTTATATTTCACTTAGAAATTTAAACATGCCCTTTGTTTTAGTATTTTACACGATTTGTGTAAGCGTTCCTATACTGACCAAGTAAAGTTGATTATGTATGCAGCCAATTTTAATGTAAGGCGGCAGTTTTGGATATTAAATTTTTGTTTTTTAATTTAATGGCACTAAAGGTATATTAAATTGAAGAAGAGAAGACTACTGAGTAGCTTTAATTGTGTACTTACTTTAAAGTACTAATAAATAAGACTTACAGATTCAGTTCAATATATTATATTTGTAGTAAACTAACTTATCACTGGAACTTTTTAAGTAAGCGTATTAAATATTAGGTAAGCCAATATTTTGGAACTTTTTGTTAACCATAATAAATGGTTCTTAAGAATTATGTAACAAAAAGAAATACGATAAACACGTCAACCACAATAAAATTTGAAAACTGTTAATGCTGGCAAAAAAATCTTTATATGATTTTATTAAAATAGTCACACTAGTCTAAGTGTAAAAAATATATCGATTATATTTTGTAATGAATTCGTATTCACGACAAGTGTATAAATTTGAGTTATATTTTGATCCAGTACTGTTGCAGTTGTACCGCAGCTATAATCCAGGCGATTGGTCGCAATAATAGCGTATTAATAGCATATACTCGAAGTGCGTACGCATTAAATATGAAATGTAACGCGCATATAATATGTGACTTTATAAATAATAATGGGTTTTGATTTGAAATTTTCCATTACAGTTATAATATTCGATACAATTTCTGGAAATCTTGAATTTTGTGAATGATGATCATTGTACATAACACGACTAAAATATGATCCATGGTACATTGTGACATTTACTGCAATTTTTTTTATGCACAGGGGACTTTATATGCAAACATACATGTTGCCTCATCCGTTTCCTATAGGGGTAAGCAGAGACTCATGACTTTTATCTACTACGGCCTGACTCTTCTGCATATATTAAAGCCATCATATATGACCGTATTTTTAATTGTGTAAAAATTATACGAAATTATGAAACTAACTTCGGAGTAATATCAAGACATTGTATTAGATGTCGATGTTTAATTTATGTCAGTTGTATAACTATGTATTATTATTGTATGTGTATTTATAGAGCGCGTGGGAGGTACATATGTATATAGGTGTATTGTGCTAAACAATATCAGCAAACTATGCAAAACTTAAATACATTAATTAACCTCCGTAGAACGAGAATAGAATTTAGTTGGAAACATATCAAAAATATAATAATAAGGAAAACAAGTGTTTTCTGACAATTCCTTTTTTACAAATAGTTGTAATTTTTAAAGATTTATGACAGTTTTTTTTAAGAGAGACAAAAACACCTGTTTTTCGTAGGTCGGTATTATAAAAATATGTAATAGATGGTAATGATAGCTTACAATTAGCGGCCATTTTGTGTGGTTAACTTAAGCGAGGTTAAGTTTTTAGCAGCGAGAATGCAATATGCTGGTGATAATATGCTATTGAACATGATGAATATCCAATTTATGATCATTTAATAGCAGACGGATCGGTTATTATAATTTCATTTATCAGTCTTTGGAAGTTCTGGACATATATGTATGCATGTACCTTGCTTAATGGGCGTGCGTCAGTTGAAACGGACCCTTTGAAATTAGCATATCCCGCTGTTTTTACAGGTCTTCAGACTATTTGATAGGAAAGCTACTTTTACTTCTTTGCTGAGATGTGACCGCAATTTGATAACTTCCTCATCAGTTGTCGGTTTTAAAAGATGTTGATCTGTTCTGTTCTGCCTATTAACACTTACAATTGGTCATTTTGAAAACTAAGTCTGTAAATTCCAGTGTAGTTTTCTGATCGTATTTAAAAGTACGTTATTATCCTCTGTATTTAGAAAGCGTACTCGCCATTCTCTCCCACGCCTTTGTCTAGCGAAATATTAACACCATTCGAGCGTCTAAAAATCATTCACTCACTGTTCAACTCTAGTTACGCTGAGAGAGGAACAAAGTTTGATTGAACGAGTGGCGAATGAGTGAATGTTAAACGATCTCAGTGAACACAAAACCTCAGCGCGGGACGATTAAAACGAAGCATTTATTCACGTAAATTATATTAATTTTTCCTTACGATACGAATGTTGTTTAAAAACCAATTATATCTGGGAATGTTCTCAATTGAACGGAGCAATCGTATAATTATTTCGACCAACCTTCCATTTAAACGGAACAACCGTTTAAATATTCATCGTTCATATTTTTTCCATGGTTCTTACGAGTGCCTACATTTCTGAATATGCTCGTAAATTATGTAAATACGAAACTATGGGCGTATATAGAATAATAAACAAGCGTGTGAAGATGTTACATCATGATTATTTACGTTAAGCTTTTACTTGTTTCCTGAGTATTTTGTCTTACATTTAAGTTTAAAACTGTCATTATTCGAGGAATCCTGGAGCACTGGTATAGTAAGTGATCACAGTAAGCATATAGGACCTAGGAGATAGGACATAAGATTTTGCATCTGATGGGCGAAATATAACCAAGTTACTAGGCGGTTACTGCTAGATTACGGCCTCGGCGTCTGGATCTTTGCCCGGTATATGGAAATAGGCTCACCCCTTATTCCTTGGCGGGACATAAACGTAACTGGTTAAACGTGCGCGTGTGCTATACTTCTTTGTAAACCTTTAGGGGTTACAGGAGTGATGTTTATAAGGTATGTTTATTAGTAGGTGTAATGTTGTAGAACATAAATTCAAGCGAGCAGAAACAGCAAGCGATCAGAAATAACCAAAGTTCAGTCGGTCATTCGGTCAGTAGGCGGGCTTAATGGTTAGCATAGTTCTTTATCAGTCAACCTTTCGCGAAGGTGAGAAATTGTTCTAGGCGTAATAAATAAGCTAGGCGTAAAAAATTTAATAAAGCTATGTTTAAAAATTTAATAAGCTATATAAAACTTAAATAAATATTGACATTACTGCACTGAGGATTGAGTTGGAACATATCGTGTGTAGTATATTGAGAAACGTACTATTGAGAATTGCAGCATAAATGATCTATAAATACTATTTGCTGTACACCGTCAAAAGCCATAGTTTTATTTAACCGCTGTATATTTCATATAAAAACGGGCTGCTCGATATTAGTCAACTGATTATCACATTGTTTTTGATTTCACTGTGATTTGTAAATTGTAAATGATAACATTGTCTTGATGAATGTTAACATCAATCAAGGAAATGGTATAATCATTAAAGATTTCTAAATCACTTTAAACAACTGAAGACTAATTTTAGTACAACTGTTACTATTTACTTTGAAATATAGCGACGTCAATTCAATAACCAAGTTAAGAGTTCAATTTAGCGCATGAAGCTAATATAGAAACGAATACATGCGAAACAAAAGATTGTCGCCCGACGCTTCCTCCTCAAAACCTTCAAGCACTTATAACTCTTTTATCTTGTGGTTGAAACACTTACCTCTTAAAACCAGCATTCTTATTATTCTAGTATCGTCACCTCAGGTTTCTAACGGGGTAGGCAGAGAGCAACGCATGCCGAATATCTATCTGTACAGATCTTAGGTTCGATATCTATCATTCTAAATACACGTGCGATGGTTTCAGAGGTTTCCGATTCCCCCATCAACCATTGTCTGATTTATTTGGTCAAGATAGATGTTAGTCGCGTTTTGCAAATTAACATCTTCGTTGAAATGACGTAAATGTAGGATATGTTACAGCGTGTGTTCGCTAACGTTTTGATCGACTTCAATAATGAAACGATTGTTATTAAAAGTTCTAACGGCTCCCCAATTAAGCTTTCTGAAGCGAATTGCCTCATCAGGAACTCGTAACGACTTGGCGCTATAAACAATTTGCTTTATACCTACACATACATATTTCGATAGTTATAAGTATCAAAGTTTTATAAGGAAAATTGAGTACCATCTGGCTTTTGTGAGTAAAGTTAGTCCACAGTCAGGATCGAGTCGTCTGTGTCCGCTTCCAAATTGGTTTGCAGTACAGTTTAATCTTCATCACCATCATCATCCTTTATTTGTAGTGTTGTTTCATCATCACCATCATTATCATTCAACCCTTCGTCAACCGTTTTATCATTCCTCAGTTAGTACACCGATTGCCTCTCAAAATCTCTACGGTTTCCTGACGACTATTTATTGGTTATCGCTGCTTATTTATTGGTGTTATATTATAATAGTGCCAATAATTACAAAATAGACTGATGATGAGAATGTGGACGGTAGAGTTTGAAGAAAGAGACCTTGTCTTACGTGCTTCGATAAATCAGACGTTCTAATAGCAGGTCAAGGTATGTTTAAGAGATGAGCGTATAGGACGTGTTAAGTCCATGAGGCGAAATATGTTTGTCAGCCCTTAACCGACGGATATTCTTAATCCCCTCCTGTCTCTAAACAAAACATTGTATGCGAGTCGGGTATTTCAAAACGTTTAAATAAAATAATGAAATGAAATAAAATAGTGGATCGATAAAAGGCTTGATGATAATATAACAATAACTATTTATAAACAAAACAACAGAAGGCCAACACGTCGGCCATTTTTTTTTATTTTGGGAAAATTCACACACAGCAGCCTTATTCCAAATATACTTATATATTAAATGTATTTTTTAAATACAGATTTACATCAACAAACACATGTGCTAAATACACGAATGCGTAATCTGGGTGGCAATGAAATCCACGAACCCCAGTTCAGCAGTCAGGGTCACTTACCCCTGGACCAAACGACCAGCCAACTTAAACTGTTGTAATGGCTCCCAAGTGGATTTAACGACAGACTGTTCAACGCGCAATAAACCCAAACGCTCCCAATATTGGTGTCGCACTCTAAAAACAAAATAGGGAAAGATTATTCAAATTAACCTATAAGCCAAAGTCTTCAAAGTCCCTTTGGCAAAGTTCCCCATTTATTAGGTCTCGTTGACCCCAAAAGTAAAGTCAAATATCAGCGGGCGTTATCAACAATGCCGATGAATATGGAGCAGCTTCGAGGTTCTAGCGAAGTTAGGCTACATCAGTGTACGGTAATTTCGCGAACTTGGTACTTACATTGAAGTTAAACATCTAATTCTCCTAGCACGCTAATCTTTTGTGACATCGGATATGAAACAAATAAAATATCGATGCTTTTCTTTTATACAAATTAAATTTTTTGGGCAAAAAAACATGGGCACATACAAATTCATTCAAAGCTAAAATCTTTTTAAAATCCTGGAAGATACAATATACATAGTATGAATGGAATTATTTTTGTGTCAATTTTGGGTATTGACGAAAACAGATGGTAAACAAATATTCAACCTACATAAGTTCCGTTAAAGAAATTATTTTCTAAAATTCCTACAATAATCAAATATCAGTAGATTTTGTGAACATCGCAATTACATATAGAACAACTTTAAAATTGCAGAAAGTTATATCATATTGGAAGTGGGTAATATTACAAAGTCTGAACTAATATTAAAATTAAATATTCAACGACGGAATTTTTGGTGTACACTACACTTTCAAATCTAATAGAAATCATCGGTTTGATTAGCAATCCCAAATCTTTCTCCATCATTTGTTTCTTAATCAAATTATCTTGAAACAAAAATTTGGTACATCAGTTCGCTAAGCTCACACCAATGGACATTTGGACCTCTTTTATTACTTCAAGTGATATTATACCGTATTAGATAGAGTGCATGTTATCCAGAATTACTGATGAATGGTCATGAACTACGTCTGTCTGCAAAAGGCACACGTAATAGGAATACAAGAGTTCATATTTCTATACGTCCTAACACGAAACTGAGTTCGAAAAGCTTAACTATCCTTATCATGATCGAATCGCCAATACCTATAATATATATTGTAACTAAATTGAAAGGTGACCTCTAAATACCTAATCCATCAAGCGGTTAACACCCTCACAGTCATTGTCCAAAACAATCGCAAACAGCCTTCTTGTCGCTGACATCCCTCGGATTGATTGAACACCCCCCGAGCTAGTAATTGATTACGCACCCTTGGGGTAGTTCGTGCATGCTCCTCCATTTGTTACTGGGAATGCTTTGAAGTTGAAATAACTTATCAGCAAACATACTTTATGTATACAGCTACTTCTCTTCAAACCAATTTCACTTATGTTCCTCATTTCATTATGTAAATATTTGGTTTCCTTCAGTTTCTCAAAGTATTTATTATGAGTTACAGAATGTCTAGTTGGTTGAGTAGTTGCTACGGATCCCCAGGTCAGTTACAAGAGTAAGGACTAGTGATGATATTTTCCCCGAGCCACCTACATATATTTAAACTTCATCATCATCATTATCATCGTCAGTCTCTGGATGTCCACTGCTGAACATAGGCCTCCCCTAATCGGCGCCACTCCTTCCGGTCCTGGGCGTTCCGAATCCAGCAGCATCCCGCTGTTTTCTTCAGGTCGTCAGGCCATCTGGTAGGAGGGCGACCAACGCTCCTTTTACCGAGACGTGGTCGCCACTCGATGACCTTTCTTCCCCAACGATTGACGGTCACTCGAGCGATATGGCCTGCCTATTGCCACTTCAACTTACTAATTTTAAAAGCTATGTCGGTGACCTTAGTTCGTCTACGGATTTCACCGTTTCGGATTTTGTCACGTAAAGAAACTCAGAGCATAGCGTTCTCCATAGCTCGTTGAGTGAATTTGAGCTTGTGTATGAGGCCCACAGTAAAGGACCACGTCCCGGCATCGTTTGTCATCACTGGCAACACACATTGGTCGAATATTTTCGACTTCAGACATTGAGATATGTTGGACGACAAGATAGTTCGTAGTTTCCCGAACGCAACCCATTCGAGTTGATCCTTCGAGTGACCTCTCTCTCAAAGATGGACTTACCCATCTGGATCGTCGGCCCTAGGTAATTATACTCGTCTACAACTTCGAGAGCAGTGCAACGACAACTTAACTTGAAAGTTCATACGTTAAATCGCTTTCAGCGCTTTGATGTAAATCTTAGCTACCATCGAACCATATTCTAATAATTAATCAAGCAGCGTTTATTTTTACCAAGGCAGCGCTAAGTCTATTACTTTTGGATATTAAACCTTTTCTGTGCGCTTATATCAGCGTAGGCTATAAATTATAACCGACGAACGTCTTTATGAACTAGCCTGATACGCGGCCCTTACCGTGATGTTTCTTAATCTATCCCTTGGGTACGGTCTAACAATACTACGTGGCTTATAGTTGATAAAGCAGCCATATCTTCACGATGTATAAGATTGCCTGTTGTATAAGATGTATAAGATTGTTCATCGCGAAGGACAATTTTCTTATACATTCACAGAGAAACATGTCTGTTGTTCAAAACAATGCTTTAAATTTTTAGGAGTGTACACTCATCTGAAAATGAAGCCCTTTTATGTGATCAGATAAATAAGGATTTATGTTCAGCTAAAGCGTATCCAACCTAATATTCTTGGCATATCGCAAATGTTTCATCATTTTATGTTGGTTACTTTTATGATTTTATATTGGTTATGTTTTCCATTTTTATGTCCTTATTTCCAGGAAATGTTCGCTATATAAGTTTTGGGTGTTGTCTTCTAACATTTAACATAATATCATATTCATGTTTATCAAAAACCTATATATCTTACATGAGCGAGAACGCCTGTCGTAAAACTACAAGTCAATTCATTACTATTACGAAAACGCTAATTAATTTCCTTATAAGAGTTATATTAAAAACTAATCTTTACCCTTAGTGTTTTGGAAACACTACTGTAATCGTCAATCCGTTAAATGAAGCAACTGTTAAATTCAATTCTACCATCAAATACGCTAACAGTCTTTTAATTATCGCCTTTGACCGCGACGCCACCGAGCCTTAGTCTCTAGCACGGTGTAACAAATTAAGTGCTATATAGTTAACAATGTAACCTTATCTTCACAATGTGGGTAATATATTGTCATTTGCAGCGTTTTATGGTCATTAATTTACGCACACAAATTTGCATACTATCAACTCTAAACGAGCAGTCGTAATTCTAATGTTATATCACAGACGATAATTCGTGTCGTCGGATTCGTAACCGCTTAGTAAATTTTCATAGGCATATCCATAATTCCGAGGTTACGTCCTAGATTGGTGTTATCTTGCTGAGGTGCTCGTTCGTTATCGGGGGATGTTGGGTGGTTTAACGACGTTTGGAAACACGGCCACCCCTATCCTGTATCCTCGTGATATATGAGTTAAATCGTTTATTCTGCTTTTATTTGAGGTATATGACTATACAATTCAGTTGTTTATTCATATGTATTAAATGTTACATTCATTTATTGGAACTAAATAGATCTTCCTTTCTGGACTTCCAGAACGACTGTCACAATTTAT
>DWMG01005605.1:0-10084 GCA_018244855.1 Elbella merops | reverse complement strand
ATATCACTTGCTAACGGTGAAGGAAAACATCGTGAGGAAACCTGCACACCTTAGAATTTATAAAAAAAAAAAAAAAAAAATATTTTCTAAGGTGTGTGAAGTCTGCCAACTCGCATTTATTAATTATATAATTGTAATTTTTCTAAAATTATTCTTACAATCAAGAAATAATAACGTCTTACAACAAATATTTTGTTTGTTTAAATATAAAGCAGACAATTACGACACATACAATACGATATCAGGATTATTGATGACTATTTACGAGTAAGTACGTTAAAGGATACTATGTAAATAAACGTAATATATTTCAAACCAGCCCATCCTCTGAGAGTATATGACGAATTATAATTTAAAAACATACGCTTGTGAACACAGTATGCTCATGAGAACCGAGATGGTCGCTTTTTGTATACACGTAGACAGCCAACTATACCCTTCAGACCGAAACACATTGTTTTAACAACAATTGCTACACGGCAGAAGTATGTAAATATAGCGGTTATACTTTCCTGGCGAACCGTACACATGTTCTACCAGCATATACAAGTTTTATAAATGAGCACAATGTGTATTCACAATAATCCTATGAAACGTATAGAGTTAAAAATACCCAATATACAAATACAGTAAAATGTTAGTTTTCAATTCAATATATTTTTAGTGGTTCTATGCCAGGTACACGGAATAGGCAAAGAGCACTAAGTGGCATATATCTTTGCCCTTATAAACCTGAGGCGTTTCTTTTACACTCATCACTCTCTCCATACATACATAGTGATTTCGGAGACTCTGATGCATCTGTCAGTATCTGATATATTTGGCTAAGATAGCTGGGTTCTGAGATATTCTTCATACGTACATACTCCTAAACTAATTCTGTCTGTATATCCTGTAACAGATGAGCGGTCGGCGGACACCGTATCTCGAGGGTGTGCAAACGAGTTGCCCTCTCGCGACCCGCTTTGCATACAGATTGAGTTGACCTGCGCTTCGATATATACATGCGCAGTGGATAAACTTCGTGTACGGGGTAACAAATTTACAAAGATATTTTTATTCTGATCCATTTAAAACTACGTAAATGTAAAGGAGAATGCCCAAAAACCTGGAAAAAAAAATGTTCGCAATACTGTAGATTTTATTTTACAAGTATCGATATCGCCGTTGACCTGTATTTGTTGCTATTCCATTAAACATTTAAATGAAATAACTGTATTCCAAAAGTAAAAAATCTGTAAAAACATTGTCGAAAATGAAACTCTTTCTGACTTTCGTGAAACTGAAACTGAAAATTTTCTTTCCTCAATGAACATATTATAAAGCCGATTCTATTTATTAACGCAACGTCCATTTCGAAGGCTTTCAAGGCGGTTTAAAATATCCTACAATAAAGATGGATGAATACTAATTCGTATCGCCAATAATCCACAATGAATAGGATGAATAGGCATGCAGTAACAAGCCTATCCCGGCTACGGAACTGAAATTTGGTCAGAAGTAACAGACGTATTTCAACAAGTTCACAATACATTTAGTATATAGATATTTATACATTTGAAACAAATACATCGATGTATTCCTAGCTTCATTCATTCCAATAATCTACTAAGTCTTGAGCACAATGAAGCATCAATTTTATTGCAGGTAGTTAAGATTAAAAATAGAGTAACGTTGAATCTAAGGTTTTCATTTTGTTATACTAAAGTGCCTTTTATTTACCTACTCGTTTACAGACGGACGACGATAAATATAAGCGTTTTACGTAAATGATACTTTTCCGATCTGGGAGTAACATGCGTAAATAATAAATGCGGCGAAATAAAAGTTCTCTCTTTTTGGAGGTCGTTTACACGTGAAAGGATATATACAGGGATATTTTTGCTACGACATTCTATATTGATTTAAATTTAACGTCATTTGGGATGTGCCGACATTATTCTCGGACGGTATGGGATACATTTTTGCTTAGTTTTTCAATTCTTGGAAAACAGAAGCCATGTGATCTCGACAAGTTAGCTGTAGACTTGATGGAGAACCATGTAATTCTACTACTACATTTAACTTGACCAAAACAACTAACTTCAAGTAACGAGTAATGTTATTATGTAAAAATTAGTTAATCAAGAAACTGTTAGTATAATCGAGTTAATATAGTTAGTAGATTTAGATTATAATCGACATATACATATATAATTTTAGTAGAAAAAAGAGTAGTATAAGTGAGGATTATATAATTAATCCAACACACTAAGAACCTGAGTTCTTCTATGATCTCGGTTAACAGCGTATTTGTAACTTATCTAATGTAGAATTTAAGAGACACATACATGATACAAAAGATACATACAACTCTACATGTATATTTCCATGGTCCGTACTGGTGGGTTAAGGTTACGCGAAATATATATGTAGATACATACGAGTACCTACATATTTATTTCTTCTAACAACAAAATTGTAATTGATTAAATTGTGTACCAGCTTAGCTCACGTACGTTTTTACGGCAAAGTCCGATTCGAAGAAAGATCTCGATTAGGTCCGAAACTACGGGATATCCTGAAAATACATACATGAGTTACGCTAGTATCTAATTTAATAATGTACATCGTTACTCACGAAACGTTATTAAATCCTACATTATTTAATCCTCATACTATCTAGTTATTTTAAGTTTAATGTAACATGTACATTACGTTTGTAGCAATATGAACTCTATTCTAACACATTAAAGCAAAATGGAAAATTCTAGAATTGAAATCCGAATAGCAATACTGAAGCTTATCCGTTTCATAATTTAATCATGAGAATGTTCAGATGCGTTTTTTGGTAGACGTAGAAATTGATTCGGACAGGGCGGGCGGATATCGAAGCTCATTTCCGGTACGCGGAGCGCTTCCGCCGCCGGATGTCGCGTAGATTAGACTTAACCAGCGTTGTAACGGTTTTCGCTCCCCCCTAGCCACTTTTTATGATTCTATATTATGTCAGTCTTACGGATCGATTTTATCAATACTTTTAAATCGGCAATGAAATCTGGAATGAGAAGTAAAGTCGAGCATAAGATATCTAACATATCTGTTTTAGGATTATAGAAGGATTGTTTGATGACTAAAATAATATGTAAGTGAATTAGCATCGCAATATTAAAATAGTATTTTTAATGATAATTAATCATTTAACAGTTGAGGTTGCTTTCATAGAGTACTTGTAACATGTTTTGAAGTCGCAACATGACAATAACTTAATCATCAATTGAAAATAGTTTGCAAAATTAATTAAAAGGATTGATCTACTGTGCATTCCTACTCTATGTCATTTGCTTGGCCTCGGGCGGTTCATACGATTCCGATGGAACGAGCGCTACTGAACTGAATTCCGATCAATACCGATAGTACCACTTAAAGATTACTTCTGTGCAATTTACACAGATAATATTGACTTATACTTCGACACTAGGTAATTTTACAAGGCTATTAGAATATTGAGAAATTTAATGTTATTATATTATTAAAACTCGTAACTTTAGCTAGTTCTTTTTAATTATTTATTTCAGCTTCACCCCTGTATTCCTTGATGGATAGGCAACGTTGTGTAGTATCCTCTCATGTTTCACTTGTTATATTCCACGTCCCATATGTTGTAATACACCTGGTACAAATCCAGACCTCTAGATCAACAGTCGCACTTACATTTTTCTGCCTACCTCTTCGGGAACTGCAAGTGTGATCTTACGTTTCTAGTTTATCTACTTGGCTAACTATGCCCACTTTGGGAACCGATAACTGTCTATGAAGTTGTCCGAAGATATTGTCGTAGTCTGGACTTTTATTATTTCTATAACATTTCAGATGTGGCACAAACTATGTTCAATTTAAAATAATTAGCCTCCCGTAGATGTGTAAAATACACTTTAACCTATAAGTTATAACACACTGAATCCGATTTGATGTTCATAGATTATCGTGTAAAGTATGGCGTTAGGCTGACAACAAACTTGCGAATCTATATGTAAGATCATGATTACGATGTATGAATACAACGGTCGCCTCATTTATTATCATGCGACAACATGGACAACATAGAATGTATATTTCCTACAACACTATAGGCCATCACATATGTACTATCAGGCATCAAAAGGCTTTTTCTTTAAATGTTTTCAAACATAACATTTCGAAATTCTAATAAGAGGCTCTTCCAATTATTATCATCAGCCTATCTTAGTCCACTGTGGACATAAGCCTCCCCCAAAAGGGGGTTTATGCCCGTAATCTCCACGCTGGGCATGCGGGTTGGAGATCTCAGGGCACAGCTTTTCGCACCGGCGGCGCTGCTGCCCGTCGCCGGCCAGGGCATTTAGCCGTGCCTATTTAGGGTGCGCTATACCGCAATCAGCCGGTTGCCAGAGTCTCGTCTGTTAAAGCCGGGTGCACCACGTGCAGGTGAGGTTGGCTTGGGTTTCTGAGATGGTGGTTGAAACCCCTTACACCCCTATTCAATTATATTACCCCCTTCCAATTATATGAACTCGAATTTTAAATTATCATTAATTAGTGTGCTAAATTAGATAATAATGGGTACTTTACTTTGATTGATACTTCGCGTATCTACAATTTTAAAAATTGAAAAGAACTGTCATAATTTAGTTCTAATTAACGTTTCCAACTTTCCAAATACTCCAAATTTTTAAGTAGTCAAACTATTGTCAATTATTATGTCAAGAACATTTCTTATTATTACTTTCCTTCAACCACTGAAATGGAGAGTCAACGGATAATAAAAATGTATTTTAGAATCGTAGAGCATACCGCTCGTGTACAGGCGGCGTTAAGCTACGAAGCCACTTATCAATCGAGCAGACAATACAACATTGTGTGTAGCCGAAATTGAATCTTTGCTTCTTGAGAAATAGGACTTATTCAGTTATAGGGTCTTAAGTTCCATCAGAACCTATTCTATTGTGCCACTGAGCTTTGTACCGTATTCATTTAATTTCATGGCACGAAAAAAACCAATAAAGTGAGATTTAAGATTGTAAAATATATTTATCATTTTTCATAGCTAACAAGTATACTACGATGGACCTTTGACATCGTAATCAATCGTAAGGCTATAAATCAATCGATAATACACGTTGGAGCCATACTCGAGTACTCTATAGAGCGATGTAGCGTAAGAAACGATAAGAAGGGAAGCAGTAAAACATAGTTATCTATCCAAATTCTTGACGATACTCGTAGCTTGTTCGTATAAAGAGAATAATAGCTTCTTTTAAAGTATTGATACCTTTTTTATTAGTAAATCTGCCATATTTGACAGATTTGTACACGAAAAATGTACAGAGAGCCTTACCTGATTGTAAAAGTTATAAAAATAGTTTAGAATGTGAGACCATAACCTCCTCTACTTAGTCAGATTTCCGGTTGCTTTATACTGAATTTTCCGTTAAAAAATCCTATTTTGATTTAGATTTTTCGTTCATTACTCAATATGCTCCTTTAGGTATCCATTGACATATAGGTATTGAGATCGGACCAAATGAGTAGCGCTGGTTTGCGTTGCGTTGCGACGTTGTTAACGTCAGTCCCTAGGTTTATTTTCATCACACAGTTGTCATATTAGTAAGGACTATAGGACAAATAATACAATAGGACGGTTCTGCACATATTAGTATTAAACGTAGAGTTTATGGACTTGCGTGTGTGCGACAGTGGCACACGAGTTGTTAGTTTAGTTCGCAAGTCAAAACAAAGGACTACTAAATAAAGTCCTATAAATCCTATTAACCCGTTGCAACTCGCTCTCTCTGCACGGGGTGAAACTTTAAGAAAATGTTGAGACATCCCGCTAAGTCCTCAACTGCGGACGACGTGCAACTTCTCGACGGCGTGAAAGTCTACTTGACAATATAAAAGTCGCAATGGCATCTAAGAGTTCGGTACGGCATTAAAATTCTCCCTATCCTATACAAAGTACGCGGTATATCGAATCTTGAAGTAATAATAATTATGTATTTTCCAGTTCCAAAGCACTTGCATTTCAAACTAAACCTTTTATTGTACATATATGTATGTGATTAAGCTTCGATGTATCACACGAATAATAGTTTTGAAAGTGTTTTGGAGACACGACTGTTTTGGCAAGTGGGATGCATTAGCACAAAAACCTTTCCTTGGACGTTATCACGCTGATGATTGGAAGTGTTTTATATTAATAATGAGCTAGGCCACTGCTAACAGAACCCAACTTTTTAAAAATTACATGGCATATAGGAACTCTACTTCAAGTCTAGAGTCTACTTCTAGTCTAATAACGCCTTATACGACTCCTTTGACGTAACGACAGTCCATAGACAACGTTGACCACTTATGAATGGGTAGTACGTCTGTGTAGCAGATTAAGAAGACTATCATACAGAAAACTCTCGTTTCTCACATATAAAATACACACACTCGGTGCAAGTACTCCCAGCGACTGCCGTTAGCTCAACTTCAAATTCAATTTGGCCCGTTAGATGTCGCTGTAAACAAACTTAGTGACGACGGCGGCGTTCGTTAGGGAGCGCATTGTTTCTTATCGGGAAAAGGAAAAGTACTGCCTTATTTATTTATCCGTTCATTGATGTTTCTTTATTAGCCCCGGGTATGATTTCTTTTTATGAAACACTGAAATTCAAAATTGTTTCACGGAACAAGTTGTGTATTGTGTATAGCAAAAATAGTGTTAATAATAAGTTACATAGTAACAAAATTAACACTCTTATACATACAAAAGAATGAATAATTTTCGAGAGAACAGTAAAAGAGCAAAACAATCGACGACAGAGTTCGTCGCACCAGAAGCACAATATCTGGGGTGACTCGACTCTGACAATTTCAATTTCTACCGCGACACGATTGTTATTATGATTGACATATGTATGATAAAACTTCTCCGTGGGGTTGGCGGGCGTCCTCTCTATATTTGGCAGGCGACTCCGTTCTTAAACATTAAGGTCGATTCTACTCAATTGCGCGCGAATATCAGAAGTGATGGAACCTGTCGAATGCCATTTAGTATTATAATATTGGCCCGAATCTCTCGTTCAATGTTAGTCTGCGGTCACACTAGCGCTGAGACGAGGTTGACGAGTAGCGTGATTGTGCGTGACAGAGAAGGAGAATTACATGTGACTATCTGTAAGACTAAGGAGAGTGATGGACAGAAAATATTAAAAATACTCTTTCCAAATCAAAAAACTGCTTATTTTTGTAATTAGTAATACACGTCTGTAATAATAATAGAAGTATGCGATATAGAAAGAAGATATATTATTTATAAGACATCTCAAATTCTGCCTGAAAAAAATTGCTTTTAAGTGGTAGGGCAACCTATTTTTCACTTGAATGGTATGCATACACTGTAATATCTCTGATGTGGCGTAATCTACAAAGATCTTTTAGAATCTTTCTTTCTATCTATTTATCTACCAAGGCTATAAAGGCCGTCAAGGTGAATGTTCAACACGTCTGCCAAAATATTAAAATTGTGACGACAAAAGTTTAGCCCGAGTTTATTTCACTTGTCACTTGCATAAGTAATATAGAAGCCTATATAAGTTCTTTTATTCACTTTAACCTATTAACATTCAAACATCTACATATGTATCTATCTGATCTTTACAAGATTTATTTTAATATTATGTACTCGAGACTAGTATGATTGTTTTTAAGTTTAAGTACTCGAGACCAAAACATAGTGTCGAGGTATTCAGTAGTAATATATACAAGGTCAATTGTCTCTACGTATTTCACAATCGCTTCCTAAAAACATCGTTACACGCCCGCAGTGTGACGGTTCAGCAAATCGCCGCCATTATTGTCTCACGTCACAATGTCGATATGATTTATTGATTCGGAATCGTACACGGCTTCGTGGCGCTTGTGTAATATTTCGTCCTATTCGTGTACATTAATTGTTGACGGTGGTGGACATTATAGATCATTATTATCATCAGCCTGTTCCGATCCACTGTTGGATATAGGCCTCTCCAATATGCTACTGAACTCTGCCAGTCAATGTGCGTGTATCATTTAATCTAGCTGGAGGGTATCCATCATTATGTTAAGAACATACGGATATATTATGAATATTTCCATAAAGTTTTCATAGCTGTACTTTAGTACAGGTTGTTGGTTGGAAGATTGCACACAAAGTATTCCATCTTAACCCTTAAAGGTGGCCATTTGTTATCGATTTTAATATCGTTTACTATAGCCGTAGGCTACACAAAAATTTGGCTTCGCTTTTCACATAGAACGATTCGTTAATATAGTAAGAGTATTGGCTGATAAGAGTTATTAATAAGATAGAACGATTGATAAATATTATAAAACGAATGGTTAATTAAATATGTAGAATGATTGGTTAATACTATAGATTGATTGGTTCAAGCGAGGTGGTTTCGTATACTGCCGCTACTACGTACATTATGTTGAAAAAGTAAATGCTCCTAGAATGTTCTGTCACGAGAGAATTGCGAGTTGGAATTTATTGAAACAAATGCAAACAGGGAGTGGGTAAGCGAGTCCGGAATAATGCACGAGTTGGAATAGAATGCATCCCTCACAGGCTCTCGACGTGGCCTTGATGGAATTGAAGCACGTTTGGAGTGCATGGGGTTAGTTTGTAGACAAGGGGTGGCAACGAGCGATGTAATTATTCACGTTGGTTACGCCGCTTTTAGAAAGTCTAGGCTCAAAATTCCAGTTTGTACATGTTCCTATTATCGAAAATAAATTAAAGGCTTAATCTTCAATTTGGATACAAATTAGACTAAACCAATCGCTAACACTAGACATATGTATGTATACACGCATATGTATGTAAATATGAATATGTTAACATTGTGTGACATTAATTATTGATATTCTAATAATATTTCTAAACCTAGTTTTTTAAATTAAAACTTACGCAAATACACGAGACCCTAATCTCAAGATAAGATTTCTCACCATTCAGAAATATTTTTTTAAATAATAATAAGAAATAAAAAAAAACGATTACTTATACATAGATATATTATGATACCACTGTTTTTGAAAATTAAGCCCTGAACCTCTACATAGGCTTTGTAAGAGATTGACATTAAACATACTTCGATGGCTATTCATTGTACTCCGAGCTACGTGGCGTAGCATACCAAATCGTAGCTCCTCTACACGTGGTACAATTATGCTATGTATTATGTTACGACGCCACCGGTAGCAAGCAAAACTAATAAGGTATTATTCGAGATTTTTCTATGATTTAAACAATTATTACTGTTATTATTATTACATCTTAGCGCCAGGTCGTTTTCGGGGTAAGCAGACAGTACGGAGTGCCAAATATCTTTCTCTATCCATAAAGACATACCGTGCTTCTTTTACATTCATCACTTTCTTCATACCCGCAGATTGATTTTGGCAACATACAAATACGTAACCGTTATTTTTTAGTAGTTTGTGTGTCTTAAACTGTACATAGCTGATATAAAACGAGGTGTTATCCGTATGGAGCAACTCTTAGTAACACACAATGCTACTTATACATTGAGGCATTATCTCTCAACGCCTCGTATCGCCCTCCGGAGGAACATTCGTCGCGGGCTCGTTAAACCCGGGCTAATTTATTAAATGCTATACACACAGTCCGACCATCCGGTGCTGTATCTACACTCGGGTGCTTCGTAGTGATTTAACACCACACTTTATATTAAACTTTCATGATAACGGCGACGTAACACTGCGTACAGAGCACAGGTGTCAGCTGTTTTCATTTCGAGTAAAAAGAGTTATTGCCGCATCTCCAAAATTGTACTGCTACGAATGTTGGTTTTGTAAACAGTTAATTGTTGGATAGGGCACTGCAAAAATTGTGAAAAGTTCCTAAATATTAAATTTACAATTTCCGCAATGGTTTCATTATTAAATTATTAATTTTAAATGGCAGCAATAATTGGGCAGAATTTAGACAACTAGTGATCTGAACGTTTTCGTAACCTAATCTAAGAACTCAATAACCGCATTTATTCTATCAGTAAGTACTATTAAAGTTAAT
>DWMG01005604.1:0-10085 GCA_018244855.1 Elbella merops | reverse complement strand
ACCGCCAATGTTTTCAAGAGAAACTTAAGCATTACTTACTGATATAATCTTCTTTTTATATCGATATTAATAATATCTAATAGGGGAGTCAGAAGTCTTCGAAAGAGGCGTGAAACTATGAAAAAAGTGACTAATCTTGAAGGTCTGTAACAATAGCGATATACGTTACTGCGTACGCTCTACTTACCCCATAAGGGAGCGGACGTAATTGTTTATAATATTAGTTACGGCCGTACTCAACTTTTGTAGGCTTTCTCTCAACAATAAACTAATAAATAGACCTCAAGTACCATTTTGAGTTGTTTGCAGGCAGAAAATAACAATTCTGATTTAACTTAACGTATAGACAGACGAAATGTGCAACATTATATTCCTGTCAGTATCAGTAATTCATTTTGAGTAAACAAAAGGTTTTCCGAGAAGAAGGAGATTGTATCGATTGAATAATATGTTATTATACGGTTTTTAAAATTCTAAACGGATTTTGAGCAGATTTGGACAGCGATATGGTGGACGACTGCCAAAATCAGTGAGAAAAAATGTAACAAAATGCAGCTTGACTGAATATAAATTATATATTGGTTATTAGCAGCGAAATGTATCATGAAGTATAAAAGTACCTACCTGTAACCAAGAGCAACATAGGTAGAAAGGTAGAATTCGAAATTAAAATTAAACTAAAATTAGATGTAGAGTAGTATTAGGCTTTTAGATAATATTATATGAAAGAGAGTTTTGAAGTTCGAAATGGTATTTTGCACGTGTATACATTGATTACTTTTAACTATTTACGTGAAACAAAGCGTGACTCACAATGGGTAGTCATTTCTAAGGAAAACTTCAATAGCCTTTTCCCTAAAACGTTCATGAAGATATACTGTACGACGAAAAACCCATCGCGAAATTGAAGGAAGCTCATTATAAAATTTAAGCATGTACGAAACTTAATTCGTAACATCACGCCTATAATTTCCACAGACGTAGGCCAAGGAGGATACTACACTCCCATGTTTGACCATTTACGATTACGTCCCACAATGGAATAGGTGGTGACTCTATTGCTACCGGATACAGATCCCGACTTCGGGACACTACCAATAATTTCTACTCAAAAAAAGTTTAAAAAATTCCATAACAGCTGACCCGGGATTAACTGAGAAGCTTTCGATCAGCAGTCGCGCATGCAACCACTCGACCAACGAGGTGATCACGAAACGAAAGTTAATCATTAAATTGTAATAAAATATGTTTATTTTTATATTAATTAAAAAGATAATAATAATTGATAATATGTCTTCAATTAAATCATTTTAAAGACGAAGCTTGACAGTCTGCATCATCATCGTCATCATCAATTCTTTTATCAATCCAGTGTCGGCCATGGGTCCCCTCTTTTTATAGGAAGATTTGAAACCTTAGTCTGCGATGCTAGCCAAGGGCTGGTTGGTAGACTGAGACATCTTATATAATATTATGGAGAACTCTGAAGTATGTATCCTTCCTCAAGATGTTTTCCCTTACCGTTGCACGGACAAAGATCCGCGCGCGCAGACAGTACACACGTATTTTAATTGTAAGTCAATCCTCAACAGAGATGACTCATCTGTACGGGGTAAAGACATGAGTTTAATTGTATTGTGTGCTTAATATAAACGTGTCTGGACAGCAATGACCTTTTAGGGTAAGAGAAACGAGTTTTTCACACATTTGCAGCGTAGTCCATTTGGAAAAAAGTTGAAAATCATAGTAACCTAATTGTGCACTGATGGATTAGCCACATCCTTATAGGGCATAAGACAAATGTTTTATCACATTCGTTAGCGTATCAATAATTCATAGGCGGCTATGTTATGCGCGCCGCCTACCGTTACTTGGAACCTTACAACGTTCATTAGTAGTTTTGCCGCGGTGTGCTTTGGCAAAACCGCTCCGCTATAGACCACTCGAGAAGTCATAATATTTTGCTAGAAGAGTCATGTTCGTGTTTAGATACTCTCCTACGTTCACTGTGATGCCATGTCATGACACCAGTCTATCTTAGTCCACTGCTGGACACAGTCCTCTCCCGATGAGCACCAAAGCGCCCTGTCCTCGGCTTGTCGCATCCGGCTTCTGCCTACAAACTTTCGCAGATCATCCATCAGATCCTCCTAAGTTCACAGCTCTTTAGTATGATTCATAGGACTATCGATTTGTGCCAATCATGCAGCGAAATCAATGCTCCACTTAACAATTCCATTTTAAATTCTAACTTTGATTAGCAGATATTGCTGAATGATAAATATGATTCATAAAATATCAAAACTGTATAATTTTGTTACATATCTACTACAAGTTATGCACATATCAACATTTGTTTAAATCAAAAAATCTAATTAATTCAAGTAGGTAGTAACATAGTTCTAGATCCAAAATCCATGGTCGTAGGTCAGATCTCGATTCCAGAGAATCTAGTTCTTGATTTATATTCGGTTATCGAGGTAAGGCTCAAAATTGATGCCTGAAAACAGAAATCAATTATTTTGAAATATATTCTCGTATATGAAGTAATCCTTCTGAGAGGAGACTCGTATTTAATAATGTTTAATGAAACGATAAAAGCGAAAAGGGGGATAAAGACATAAAATAGAACTATAGAAATTTACAGTAGCCGCAACATAGAACTACTCTAGAAGTACTCTTCACCAAAAATACACCTCAAGACTCCTCACCAAAACTAGCAGACGAGGCCCTGGTGATCGACTGATCACAGCATAGTGCAGTCTACCTGAGTACAATTAAATGCCCTGATCGCCGACCGGCAGCAGCGTTATTAGTGTAGAGAATATAATAAAAACTCGTCACGAAAGATGTATATCCAGCCGTAGACTGGAACAGACTAATGTTTTTGACATATGAAGTTGAAGATATGTCATGCACTCGCTTTGGTATGAATTATTATGACACATCTAGCACATACCCTCTAAATCTCCGTCACCATTTGTAGGCAGTTCATATCCAGTTCGTGTATTGACGATTTAATTACATTTTGATCCGGCTGCCAGCGATACTGCGATGTGGGTGTCCGATATAACTATGCTAATATTGGTTGCGTTCGGTGCTTTCGTTATCCATATATAATGACTCATTTTCTACATAATGTGACGAAACTTTACTTGTTCTGTATCTCGTTTGTAATATTAATGATGTTTTTGTTATTATTGTTATGTCGTCACAACAGGTTCGTTACGCGGTGGGCAGAGAACAGCAAGTGCCAAATATTCCCGTCCTTGCATATGTGATGTGCTTCTACCATATTCATAAATGTATTCATACAGTAATAGTATATAGTAAATTAGAATGTCTTGTCATTGAATATGTTTACGTGTACTCGTTTTGGTTTAAAGTAGGTATACCATAACCATTTTAGGTGCTATTGTTTCCAGATGTTGAGGATGTCCCATTTCCTGAAATTGTGAAAAATTCGGATCAAGCTTACACTTGACGTGTAAGCTTACAGCTGGGTGGACTGATGATATACGCAAAGTGGCTGGCAGTGGTTGGATGCGAAGAGCTGAAGATCGAGCTCAGTAGCGTGCCATTGGAAAGGCCTATGTCTAGCAGTGGACGGGAATAGGCTGATAATGATGATGATTACACTTGATTATATATTATCACGGTCTCATAGAAACTCTCGTTTATTTATTTGTGTAAATAGTAATATTTTTTGAATTAGTAACTATTAATTGCATCAATACCAAAATATGAAGGTCATTTTTAATTTGAATGGAAAAAAAATTCCAATGGTCCGTTAACGTTTAATAATTTGAAGAAGTGAAGTAAAAACTTGTTTTGAAAGCCTTTTTCTTTTCAAGATATTATGCAGCTGGACTGGTACTGTGACATTTTAACCCATCTTAACATAGAGCTTATCTATTATTTGGAAGTGGTCCTAACAGGTAACAGGTAACAAGTGTAACAGTTATTTTGCAGATTTTTTGTTGATCTAATCGGTTTTATAATTCTGTTAACCTTGATCGTATCAGGTCCTGTTTCAGCAACTTTATAACAGGAAATTCTATTATACTGTTATGCAGATAAGTCGTAGGTGCCGTACATAAAATATAAACTAAAATAAATTTTTTGAGAGGTTGTTGGGATGATTTTAATTTATATAAAAAAATTTGGAGTTTTGAATAATTTGAAATTTTTATTTACGATTCACGATTACTGTGTTCTACGGAATGTTATTATGATTTTTTAGTTGTAACTAACTAATTGAATCAATATGCTTATTTGTATATCAGCACAGTTTTCTAAAGCAACCTCCGTAACACAACCGAGTTATTCACGATAATTTATAAAACACAAAATTCGCAATGAAAAGAAAATTCCAAACAAAAATTTCAATAATAAAATTTCTTAGTACAACAACTTTACATATTAAACGGTGTACACAAACAGCTGTTGAAAATAGCGTTAAATAAATCACAGCTCTGTAATTCGATGGGAGGCGCTGGATTCGACAACAGAAAATCGCGGCGAAAATGCATTTCCCTCCACATTACTGTTCATGTCGGTTACCATACATTTAACTTAATTATAGGATTACGCCGGGTTGCATTTAAAGTGGTATTTTGGTAATATAATAGTCAGATGGCACGCTCGATAGCTTGCAGTCCGATACTTGGAAAGCTTCGCTTATTACGAATTCGGGTCGCAGACGTACCGTAGGTATTCGGTCGAGGAACAAACGAATATAATAATTATGAGCCGAATGGATTAGGCTGAATTAACCGTTGCTGTGGGTTTTTTCACAACGCGTAGGCCGATACCTTGATTATAGTTATCAGCTCAATTTTTTTCTAAATGTAATCAAATATATCTTCATCTTCAAATATATCAAGTGTATCAATATATAGCCTAATATCCATGCTGTTAATTTATTTAAAAAAAAAAAAAATTAGGAAGAAATGCATATGAGTCAGAAGCCTGCGAAATTGACTTGCGTATAAGAAGCATATATATAGATAACGAGAAATTCTGACACCTGATAATCTCTGTCTACCTCGTAAGGAATCTGGCGTGACATTATAATAATAAAGATATACAAAACTGTAATTCGCATACAATTACTAAAGAAGATTCGATTATATGACATACATAAGCCCATAGGTCCATAGATACGTACAATTTTCAATAAATTTGATGTGTCCAATGATTAAGCAATTGCAACATCACTTATAGTGAACCCAACACGCTTCCTGATACCACAGACATTTTAACACACGCCCATAAACACTGATACATTAACGGTTTAAAGACATAATGAATCAGTTATGTTGATGCGACGTAAACATGCGGGCTCCCGTGTTACTGACAAATAAAACTCGTGCTATAAATGTAAATAGTATTAGTTATTTATATTCATAAAGTCCATTTAAATACCGCGTCTAGTACCGTTTTTAGTGTTAAATAAGCTCCCCAAACACTTGTCGACTCGCCACCTCGGCGGTATGGTGTGCTTCTGAGATTTCATTTCGGTAATTTGTGAAATAGCATTCAAAAATCTGACGATCGTTGGCCTTTTATATCCTAGCAAGACCTAGATCTTCATACATCTTTCAGTCTGGAAGTTCGTTGATGGATACGCCTTCTTTAATCGACACTAATCCGCCCAGCTGTGGGCCTTTTAAATGCAGCAATCTCCGGCGACTTCATTCAGGTAATCCGACTATCTGATAGAAGATTGTCAAGTACCTACGCATAATATGCTTATCCAGCACCAGCTGATTAAGCATGTATTAAAAATGTTGATCACTTAGTCAGTCAAAATAATGTGTCCTGTGAGTTTGACAGTTGAGAACTTTCGTTATAATATTTGATCGTAAGGTATATATTTGATCGTAAGGTATATATTTTATTTAATTGAACTATTTACATTAAAATTCAAATAAAATGTTTTAAATTCATGACACATCCTGTAGGCTGGATATCCCACAGCTGTAACCAAAACATAGTCAGAAGAGGCATATCTAAATTAACGTACATCGATCAAATGATGTACCTACGTCTTAGAAAAAGGCCAGGTCAAATGTACCTTTAATTGGCGATTTGTAAATCGATTGTGAATGTGTTAGAAATCGAAGTAATTTCCAAGAGAGCAGCCGGTGAAAACCCTTAACTACTGTCCATCCCTATTGGAAATAGGGGTGAAATTGTATACAACTAGAATGGAAAACATATTACTACAGTTGAAAGTTTTACTACAGTTGTGATCAGGAGCTATTGTCATAGATACATATAAAAAAACAAGGTCTTGCATTCGCCAATAGACATTGAGGTTGCCGGTGACATGAGTATATAAAGAGGCAGACAGATCTAGAACTTTAAATAAGGTCTAGACTAGTTGTGCAGATATATCATTAAAATGTATCCTTGGTCGGAAATCGACGCTGGTATCTACACGACAGGTCGGAATGGCAATTCTCTTTCTAATAAGGTCATCTTGATAACTTAGTTGTGTTAAAATAAGTACGTTTTGAAACTTTAAATATCACTTTTTTTAAGAGGGAAAGACAATCAATACTATTTGGCCTTAAGCGCCAATCGAACCTAGAACCTTTTCTTATATTTTTGAATAATAAAGTGCGTTAAAGTTGCACACTAGTATTCTTCATATTATTCTCCATGGCGTGTATACTATGCCACTACGTTATTGGCCATATAGTATGGTTTTAACCCTTTCTCATTCTGCTGGGAGACTTATGTCCAACAGCGAAATCAGAAAAAAATATATTGGCAATAATGATGATTACGATTTAAATATCGTAATTAGCAAAACCCATAAGAACTTTTATTGAGGTATTCTATTTCTATTCCTAATTATTTCTAATGATTTGAGACTTTACAATTTACTCCTTAAGAGTAACTTAGCTATGATAACAGTAAAGAAAAATTTTGAGACCGAACATACGTATCTGTCTTCCGCAATGACCAATAAAGATCAGCTGAAGAAGAAAAAAGAAAAATCTGCATTCTCACGTTAAATAAAAAAAATGTCTAATATTTTATTTTTTCCTTCATTCCGTTTAATTCCATTATACGTTTAGGTTTCGAACGTGTGATTTTGCTCTTTAAATATGTCCTTTTATAAAATGAGCCATTCGCGTAGTAGATTACATATTTCTAAGCACTTTTAATGGCTCAATTGAAACTGGTCATTGGTAACGTAATTGATGTTTATTTATACTTATGTGTATTATTATTTTCCTAATTCGCCTCTTCTTATTATTAATATTTAAATTAATAAGTGCTACACAATATTTTAAAAATCACTTGCTAACGGTGACGGAAAACATCGTGATGAAACCTGCACACCTTAGAACTAATAAAAATATAGCCTTAACCCTCTCAATATGAAAGGAGACCCGTATTCCAACAGTGGAATTATAAACAGGTCTCAATACACGTATAAATAAGCTATTGATTTTACTTATTGAACCATTTATCTAGATTAGTTATCAGGAAAAACAACATATATAAATTTATAACTTTATCAGAGATATTTTGTAACACTAATCAAATGGCGTTTAGTGAAATTAGCCAAGCGCAATAAATTATTGTAGCCGAAGTGGACCAATTAAGATATCAGTTATACTAAAGGTTAGTTTGGTAATTAAATCAGTGCTGTGCTCTCTCGGTACCAGTTCCCACACCCTTCTCCGAATTGCGAGAGCTGACAGCGCTGCTTGCAAATTTTATGTAGTTCATATTATATTATACGTTATGTTATGCCATTTATATAAATAAACCACTGTACTGGTGGGACGCAAATGTAACTGGTGAAACGTGGGAGTGGACTACACAGCTCTGCCTACCTCTTCGCGTATTATAGGTGATGTTACGCTTTAATCATTAAGTCTGGTAATTGCCGTGTTGTTTCAAATTCAGTATCCCAGTATAAGATTTCCGGGTTAAAAACTCAGCGTGCACCTCTTTAGGAAAAATGTGCATTTGTAGATTATATATCACTAACGTCAAAGGAATACATGGTGAAAAAATCTGTCGCTCTAAAAGTTCTCTGTTGTGTACTATAATGCACGTAAATATCGCCCCAAGCCAGCATCGTAGATCATGCCTTAACCCAGCTCATTTCGATGATGATGATAAACAAAAAGCTTTTATTTACATGTAGATCGAGCGACATCAGAAAAAAAGACAGAAACTTCGAGAACACTTTTGATAATATTATCACTCAAACACATAATTAAGCTTATTACAAGTGAGAATTAAAGAAGACAGATCAATAAATTTAATGCTACCCGGCGAAGTGTATTATTTTCATCATCAGTTACCCTTTTATCATGCCGCTCTTGGACATAAGTGTCCTATAAGAATGATAATGATTACGGCTATTGAGAAGAACAATTTCCATATACACCATCTTTTAATATCTTACATTTTATCACACTCTGTCCAAAATCAAGCGCTTTCCGCTGCAGGCTTCATCACATCGACCGATTACATGTAATTGCTACAATTATACGAAGCCGTGCCGCAACGCTACAGCGTAATATCTGCATGCGCTAATTACGAGTTCAAGCGATAATTGCTCCTCTGGGTCGAATTCGTGGTACGCTCTCTGCCAATGTTTTCTCATTTGGCTTTTATAGTTCTATATATTGTTATACTGTTGCCAGTATATTGTTTTTTGTTACACATAAGACTGTAGTGCACTCCTGTGCCTACCCCGTCGGGGTCTACAGGTGTGATGTTACATTTATATTGTTTTTTACGACTGCATGCATAAGAACTGCTTAATGCAAGGGCCTGAGTTCGATCCTCTGGTCAGGCCAAATACTACTAACCCAGAGTCTGGATTTGACCCCAGTGTATGGCGATAGGCTCACCCCTTATTCCATGAGACATATAAATGGTGGAAAGTGGCAGTACTACACTCATTTGCCTACCACTGCGGGGAAACACGGGCGTGATATTATTATGTTGTTATTGATTTATTATCAAAGATTTTATTCTCGTAGGTCTGGGCTGCTTATGAATTATCAACAATTTGCAATGAATGTTGCTAACATTGTCTTAGTCTATCAGCACGGTTATAATGAGGTTTTCTGATGTGTTGTAATTAATATCTTATTATAAATCTCGTCGAGGTCTTTACGGGTATTCAGACCGACCGAAAATCTCGCCCTTTACATACCTAACGTGCTTCTACATGCATCATGTTTCTGACATACGAACACGGATTTCGGACGCTTTTAACTTCCCAATCAGACAAGTGTCTCAGCTATTTGTTCAAGATTTTGCATTGTATACCAATTGTAACTCTTCTTGTTATAAAGTCCTTATCAATGTCACGTCATGTCATTTATGTCACGACAGCGGCCTTTTATGACTTCCTCCTAACATGTGCCCTTAGCTGTGATACGGTACATTTAATGGAGATTTTATTTATTACCAAACATCTTGCAGTAAATTACGGATAATGTTGTAAGTAATTAAAACAATTTAATTTATGCCATGCCATAACATGAGCCGCTGATGAGATATATAATTCAGTTTTACAAACAAGAATTCACGTAACTATTCACCTTAAAACATGGAATCCGATATTTTACGATCCAATAAAAAATAACCCGCAGAAAGCTATAATTAGGATAATTTATACGTGTCCATTAATTTCGGAATTATTACAAAGATACTAAATTAAGACGGCCGTTTATTTTGACGATGTTATGATGCTAAATACGGATTATATAAAAACTGATGGTATTAATTGACGCTGTCAAATTGTCTGGACGTTTGAGTTGAGCGCCATTCGCATTGTTCCAGTCTCATTGTTGGTGTTTAAAGGTTCTAAAGATATCTTTAACGGTACTTCTAACTGAAGTCATCAGGAATTAAGACCGTAGGTTTTTCGTATCAGTCACATAGCTGGTCAATAGTTATGTGAAACTTATTTCGCAATGATCCGCCCCTTTTGCAAAATGACTTGAACATAATGTGCTTGCATAAAAGAAGATTCCAGAATACCTATTGGTTTTATAAAATTCAATTGACCATTGTTCGACCCAAAAATCATGAAA
>DWMG01005603.1:0-10085 GCA_018244855.1 Elbella merops | reverse complement strand
TTCACCAGTTACGTTTAAGTCCCATGGAATAGGTGGTGAGCCTATTGCCATATACCGGGCACAAATCCAGACTCCGAGTCACTACTAGTAACTAATACTAAATTAGAAAAATGCCATGGTACTCCACCCGGAATTTGAGCCCAGGACCTCACGATCGGTAGTCGCGCTTGAAACCGCTCGACCAACGAGGCAGTTAAACAAAATCCTATGCCTGAAATGTCGACGTCTACGACAATTATAAAAAAAATATGTTTTTCGTAACCAACGTGCATGTAAGAGGAAGATGTTGAATGTAGCAGAAGCAAGCGGCAGATTTATAAAGAAAGAAATTTTGTCACTCAAAGCTCTCTGCCTATCCCATAAACGACTTAATGTAAAGATATAATAATAATGATAATAACAGTATTTATCGATTATTTAAAAATAATGTTTTGTATCTGTACTCAATTTTAAAATATTAAGAAAACCCACAGCTGGCCGACTTATTTTATCAATATTATCAAGCGATTACAGCAGTGTAGTACTAAAACTGTCATACGATAAATATCATTTCAGAATCGCACAGTTATTGTGAAATTAGTGACATTGCGGTAATTTGGTATTCAATGGTGCGTTGACTAATCCGCAGTTAGTGCGGTCCGCGTTTGTCTAATCGCCGCGTTTAGCTGCGTACGGGTCGGCGCGTGGCCGAAATGAGCGATACTGCTATAAAGTAGTAGATACTTTGGACGACATTAAAAGCGATTTCATTAAAAATGTATTATTAATAAAATATAGAGTTATTGCAGGAAGTAAGATTTTTTATCATAATTACTATTATAACTAGCCATGCGGGTTTTGACTTCGGATTCCCTCATCAGGTGGTATATGAATTATTAGATCGATAAGTATATCATCGTTAATAAAAAAACGAGGCGGCTATTCAAATCTCATCATTCCTTTTATCCATTATTCACATTGTTGAAGCAAACGCTTAATAAATATATAAAAAAATAGCAACAGTAAAATTACAAGACTATTTATTTAAGCAACAATGGAAAGAACTGAAAAATGATCGCTGAAACGTTCGAGCATAATGGGGATCGCGAACACCTATTGTTTCAAGAGAATATAAAAACACCACCGGCCCGAGCTGCGTTCACTGTGGGAATATTTTGCACCGATTCATAACTTTGGGCACAATGATATTTTATTCTTGACGATTAAATGCCATTAGCTGCGGTATATCTGTATCACCCAATAAACAATTGATACGCTGAAAATAACAATCTGTAAAGTGAATAAAAAGGGTACGAGCTATTAATCGGGAGCGAGCAATCGTAACCCGTGTCCCGCTGTTTTCCCCTCGCTCCCGCCCGCTCAGGGTATGCAGGAGGTGTAATCTAAATCAATCTTAATATACACGGTGTGAACAAAAGGGTATTTATCTTTATAAATCATTTTAGTAATAGAAATAAATGAATTTAATTGACAACTATAAAACACAAATATGAATTTACAAGGTTACTAAGCAAATGGCAAATTTTGATTGGCCGCGCAAACAAAGGATTCTTACTCTAATTCTTACTGCCATTGTGTCTATTTTTGTTACTCAGTAATTCTAGCGTTATTTTATTTATTATGTTCAGTCCGAGGAAGTATGGTTAACAAGAGAATCATTATATTTCATGTCTAAAAGTAATTTTAGTTTATTAAAATTTAGAACGAAAGTTACATAACTAGAATATCAGACGGAATCCGCGACATCTACAGTGCTTTACAAGAAGAAAAAAAAAGAATAATTGAGACATGTTCGCTGCTGTCGCTACAGTCGTCAATCAAAGTCGACGTCTTGCTAACTAAATAAAAGCCGCATTAACATGTTTTTTATTTGGACAAGCGAAATAACTCAGGGCCGCGCCGACGGTTATTAACACTGCGCGAGTTATTTACGAATCGAAAATGTGAATCAATTGGTTTTCGGTTAACAGCGAATTTATCGTGGAAACTACGTTATGATTGGAATTCGTTTGATCCAATTGTTTTAATAAACTCATTAAAGCTATAAAAACTTATAAAGCGAGCGTATTGCTTTCGTTGCTGCCCGTTTTGAATTTGTTTATTGCTACAGCCGCAGTGTTTATTGAACTAATATTGTGTGTATGTTACGTTGCAACCCTACGAATAGAAATTACGATAGGAATTGAACTAGGTGTAAATATAAGTTTTATATTGTATGCCACATCATGTCTATCATTCCCGAAGGGGTAGGCAGAAGAGTGTAGTACACTCCCACGTTTCACCGCGTTATGTTTAAGGCCCTTGGTCCTCACCACCTATTCCATGGGACGTAAATGTAACTGGTAAAACATGGGAGTGAACTACACTCCTCTGCCTATCTCTTCGAGGATTACAGGCGTGATGTTACGTTTTATTGTTTTAAAGCTATTGTACAGTGCGAATATTGATACACATATGTAGATGCCGAGGGAGACAAAACTCGTATCTCTTCACCAAATAGGTCTGATAGAAGCAAACGGCGGAATCAGAAGTCCCACCATCAGAAGAAACATATCAGATATGTAAGGATTGAGACATTTCGTATTGGATGCTCTGTGCTTACCCCGTAAGAGACTTGGCGTAATGGTATAAAATCAATAATAACACGCGAAATTTCTACAAAGGGTAGATAGTGACTCAGTCATGTGGACCGTGATCGCGGCAGATCTTTGTCAATGTGGTAAATTAAATATAATTTTTATTCAAATATACAATTTATCTATTCTTGATATTTGAAAATTCCTTTTGAGAACCGCCATATAGGGGGTAAACTGCCGTTTGTAAGCAAATATTAATGTTTTTTTTTCCAGAACTGTAGAATATAAAAACTAAATAACGCAACGTGCACTGACTAATGCCCAGTTAAGCGTTACGTGCCGATTAGTCAAATACGGCGCCCGCCACGGACGACGAATTAGTCAACGCGCCGTTGAATGCGCAGTGTTTAATTTTAGAAACATTCGTATTTTGCCGGGAAATAGAATCCCTCTGGGATTCAATAAAAATCCTATTTTAATTTAGTTTAGTTCAAATACACCGCATGTACATAGTGAAATATTTTCAGGTCTTCCATATCTATTTAAAACACTACCATGTCTCAATTATAAACAGTTTTGTTAGTAATATTATATCGTCACGCCGAGTAAAATGTCTAACATGTTTATGCATATTATCGGGCTACCCCACGTACGTTTTTCGGGATTGCCCGACTAGTTTCGGATCTCTACGAGGTCCTTCATCATGAGCTCGGTGAGTAAGGCCGGTAGATATAGTATTTAATCATGTGTATAAACACTCACGAGAAATTTAATAGTAAAAAAATGTCTAGCATGTATTTTAAAAGTAAACGTTACATCACGCCTGTATATACTGAAGGGGTAGGCAGAGGAGTGTGATACACTTCCACGTTTCACCAGTTACATTTAAGTCCCATGGAATAGGTGGTGCGCCTATGGCCATACACCGGGCACAATTCCAGACTCCGGGTCACTACTAGAAATTCTAAATTAGAACAATCCAATTGCACCTAATCCGGGATTTGAACCCAGGACCTCCCGATCGATAGTCGCGCTTGCAACCGCTCGACCAACGAGGAAGTCAAAATTAACTTTAATAATAAATGATAAATGATTTAATTATGTCCCAACAAGCTCAGTGGCTAGGTACAAATAAAATAAATTCGCAAGTTCTACACAGAAAGTCATTGAAAAATTCTAGTGAAATATTTTATTTCCGGAAAAACATTTGTAAATAGAGAGAAAACGATGAAAAACTTCGCCGACTGTAAATTTTCCTGTGTGTGTTCAATCTGCGGATGTAGGGAGCAGAAGCTTCTCCACGAAACCGATTTTTGATTAAGGATCATTGACCCCGTGACGTCACAGAATCGTACTAAATCTCGCACTTCTACAGGACATAGTTAATTTGTAACTAGTAATAAAAAAATGTAACACTACGCCTGTTATCCCCAGAGGATAGGTAAAGGAGTCCAACACACTTCCACGTTTCACCACTTATGTTTAAGTCCCATGGAATAGGTGGTGAGCTAATTGTCATACACCGGGCACAAATCCAGACTCCGAGTCACTACTATAAATTCTAAATTAGGAAAATTAAATTAGTAGCCGACCCGGGATTTAAACCCAGGATCTCCCGATCGGCAGTCGCGCTAGTAACCGCTCGACCAACGAGGCAGCCAAAATTATTAAAATATTTTTCATGATAAATTATTTTCACAACAATTAAAAATTTCGTTACTGCCTTGTACACCGCCAGCTCTTTTATTTTTCATAGTTGTAACATGAAGAATATTCGTTTATAAAAATGTTCCTGAAACAAAGCCAGTGGCGACAATGGCGTGTTAGCAGACTCCGCTAAACCGGGGCTGCCAGTGGTGTCTGTGAGGCAGACAATTATCTAAATGGCCCCACATTGTAATTTTAAGCGTCGCCCGTCACAGCCTTAACTAACACTGTGGAATTGTTAAAAATATTTTCTCGACGGGAAACTAAATACACTAACAATTTTCCGTTCATTAATCTTGTGTTATTACACTTGTTATTTTACTATTGCTATTATTCTATCACCACATATGGGGTAGGCAGAGAGTCCTGACTGTGCCAAATATTATAGATATTTGGGGATCCGAGGGGATTGGAAAAAATTAGTATACCTTGTTAATTACAATGGTGGTAGGGAAACTTTAACAAATATAGAACACGACAAAAATCAAAATGCGCACCGAAATATGACTACTCACGCATTCGAATACAAATATTTATAGGTAAAATCAAAACACTTTCCGTCAAACGCGTCGGCATACATTTACCCACAAAGGGTCACGCGAAAGCACAATCAATGATCGTTACTCTTTTAATTTCTCCCCCGACCCTGTATTTGGTGTGCGCCAACTTTTCGTTTCCAGATTAAGGGTCCGTAAATATTTTGTACATATTTTTTATCTGTCTGTGAGGATAACGATATTTAATATTTGGAGTTATTTGTCCACTCCGTAAGGGTGGTCGCTTCGCTTAAGTGGTCGCGTTCTTACCAGATTGGAACCGAAACTGTGCCTAAAAATGATAGACACATGTATTGAACCGGTCTATTCACCTTTACCTTTCAGAGCCCTAGGTCTTATTAATAGGGGTGGGGGGTGGGGGCATAGAGGGCAACTGGGCGATGAACGCCGTAACTAAAAAATATTTGTCACATTTAAAAATGTAATACAATATGTTATTTTATTAGTATCATTGATAGGTTAGTGCTTTACAATTCAGCACTTCACTTGGGGGTTTATTTATTACAGAATAATGTGCTCTTTGAGCCTAAATATCAGTTATTGTAATAGCGAAGACGAACATCGCCATGAAAACAGCAAAACTTAAGAGTTCTACGTAATGTTTTCTGAGGCTTGTGAAGTCCGCCAACCCGCAATCGGCTGGCGTGGCAGAATGTAGCCTTAATCCTTCTCACTCTGAGAGGAGAACCGTGCCCAGCAATGGAAGTGGAAAAAGTGTTAATTATGTTACTTTAATGTAAGGAAAAATTATAATTAAAAGGTTGACAGATCGAAAATAATTTGTGAAGTGGGGGCACGGTCAGCTCTTAAAAAATGGCCCGCTTGTGCCTAAATCCCACGACCGTTTCACTGCTTCAGTTACTGTTACTTCACTGTTAGATAACAATCGCTAATCCTTGTCGAAGATCTTCGGTCGGATTAAACGCATCTGACACACGCATTTGTCACTAACTCATGATTCCACTGGCCTTTATGAAGCGTCACAGTGTAAGCTTTAGATCGTCTCCTGTTGCAGTGGCGACAGACGCATATCTGTAGTAAAATTATAAATTTATAAATAAGTTACAAATTTCAGTCTTACTCCATTGCTTGATCTACTCCATAAAGGCATAGTAATCACGTAGCATAGCTTCTTGCGCCGTCTACGCTGCAGCCCGTCGTCGGCCAGAACATTTAGCCTGTCTAGGTTGGGTGTCCTATACGGCAACCAGGGGCACCAAAGTCTCGTCTGTTGTAGGTATTAGGGGGTACCAAGGGCGGACAAGGTTAATTGGGTTACTTAAATGGTGCTTAAACATCTTACACACAAAGCCTTTTATTTCTACGGAACTCAATAAATTTTACTCACACCCAACCTTGACGATTTCAACTGAAAATTACATGTGACAGGCAACACAACTTTGTTCATTCACATTTCAATTAGTTTGATAACGCTCAAACTTCCACAATTCCGATTGATAAATCTCTATGTAAATATAGAGTACCTATACAAATCTATATATGGACAATTATTTGTCTTTAAATATCGTTTATTGAAACAGTGTCACTGTTTGATGGACGGGACTTGGCTAATGTAAAACTCGTACACCTGCATTTCTATTCCCAATGTACATTGACAGACTAAAATTCTTATTGAGTCAAGTAATATGGTACACTTAAACCTTTATATCTTTGAAGGCCTAAGCAGAGGAGTGTAGAGCTTCCACGTTTTACATGTTATATTACACGTCTCGTGAAATAGGGGATAAGTCTATTGTCAAACACCGGAAACAAATCTAATCACTCTTGATTCCAAATCTTTCAAAGACCATCCAATTACAGTACTTGAAAATTATTCTTAGGCCATTTCAGTGACATTGAGATTTGATGTTCCGTAAGCTCAAGATCTCTTCAACATATTATCTATTGTTATGACCAACATACAATGGGCTTCCCTTTGACGTGTTCCCGGAGCGCTATGATATGGGGTTCTTCAGGAGAAGCGTGAAAAGAGCTCTTCTACAAAGCCGGCAAAGCATTGGCAACGCCTCGGGTGTTGCACATGTTCATAGGCGACTGTGACTTACCATCAGGTGGCCCGTCTGCCTGTTTGCTCGCGGTGAAAAAAAAAGTAACGATATGCGCAGTGGCTGGTAGCGGTTGAAACTAAAGTGTTGAAGATCAAGCTTAGTGGCGTTGGCTTCAGTATGTTGGACATTTCAACAACATTACGAAGTAAATCGCTTATAAATGGTATGTTCCAACATGTTTGAAATACCAAACAGCGATAAACTGGATGCTTTAAAAGGTACAATATTCATTCATTATAACTGCAAATTAATTATATTATTAACAATGGATCTCCACAGAATACGCCTGATTCAATTAACATACTTCGTACATCGCGTATTATTGCAAAATAACTTTAACTTATTTATAATTGTTACCATTAAACTGCGTCATATCCACTCGTTCGCGTTTAACGAGAATATTTTATTATTGTATCGTGTTTAATTGTATTATTTGCAGTTGTATTCGTTTTGTTAATGTTTATCAGCCTCTTTGCGAGGCTCAAAGTCGGGCAATGCTTTGTGAATATTGTGAAACAATGTAATGAAATTCCAATAGCGGTGGGTACTTTATTAATATTTGTTGACGTGTGCTGCCATCTTCATATTAAGGTCAGAAACTTTTCCGTATATCGTGTAATGACATGCGTGCCGTGCAGAAGCCTGCATGACGAAGTTTCCGGCATTTGCATACAAAGTGCGCTTAAAGGAGGTGAGAGATTAGAATCTCATCATGCACTGGAGCGATTTTACTTGGCCCCATTATTCTGCTAAATATTCAGTATATGCACTTCACATTAGAGCGCATTACACTAACATGTCTTATATTAAACGCTCATAGATCTCAGGAGGATATAGGCTAACAGTGATCTGTAACGTTGAGCAACTACTTGACCCGGTCAGTTTTTTAACAGATGTTTAATTGTGACCAATTGGAACACAAATTTCGTGTTTCAGAAAGAATTTTAGATATTTAGCTTGCTTTATCGTCGTTCTCATCTCTAGACTAGGTAAATTTTGTTAGGAACCTCCACGTGGTTAAAAACTTCTAAAGTATAGGAGACCATAATATTAGGAAGTAATAATATGTACCTATAATATAGAAAAAGCACGACGTCTGGCGTTATAATGCTACAATGAAACCTATATCAGTATCTCCGGCAATTCGCACTCGTATCCAATTGCGCTGAGAAAATGCACGGAACAATGGAGCATCGTTATGAACTTATTGGAATCCACAGTGAACACATCTTTCCGTACATCGCACACAACCCAAAAATTATCTTTCTGTACATCGCACACAACCAAAATGTTATTTTAGTCCAAGATTTAAATACACCTTCATGTCAACATTCTAATGGAACTGAGACACAGAAACGGCGTTGATTTATAAATAAACAGCGCTGATCAAAGAATCTTGGTAAGGAGATTCTGTTGAATTTTCCGTAATATAAGAGGTTTCTATCCTGTCGTGTTTTTAATCTGTTTACGAGTATACTTTGTTGACATTAGGTACCTATATAATTTTATAGGTGAATTAGTAATGGTGTTGTTTGATTTCATCCACGGGCTGTGGCATAAAACTCTCGGAAATAATACGTTATCCCGAGAATCGATCAAAAACAATGAAGTTTATACATATTTATCATACACAATATTTTAATGTAGGTTCAGTTACTAGTGATTATTTTGAAAGCGTACAGAACACCGACCTTGCTTAACGACGTTTTGCGACCGATATAGTTAACAAATGAGATATTTTTCACATCGACATACTTTTATAGCTGAGCTCAGTTTTTAATATAAAAAATAATATAAACTATATGTCGTATATATTTAGTTCTCTTATATAAAAAGCCTATATCCAGTAGTGGAGACTGCTGTCCTTGAGATGCATTATTGAACAGTTCTTAAGTTTTAATTTCGATGAATACGTACTTTAGCACATAAACAGACGAGTGATGACAATACAACACGTCTTATTGGTTAATTGTGAAATAGAATAACGTACAGAGTATACATAATTATTCACAATGGAGGTAAAAATAAACAGGTCAGTGACACCCGCGTGACTGTGACTGGGCAGACACGCTTCGTAGCGCGCCGGCTGTGATCAAAGCGCACTGTGAGCGACTGATTGTACTGTTATGTACCGAGAGCATTTCTGCAGTAAATATTATCGCTCATCCTGTGTCGCGACAACTTGCTATATTACAGGAAAGACATATTGACATGATTTTTGGTGTCATCGAAACGACTTAGCTTTTTTTACACTTATCATCATATTTGTTTTTACTGTTATTTGAAGGGTTGATTGTTACTTGACATTAGATTCGCCCTTTGTTATGATTATTAATTATTGTTTTATATAATCACACTACGTCTCTTACGGGTTAAGCAAAGAGAACCGAGCACCAAATTTATCTACGATAGTCCTGACGTGTTCATTAAAACAAGAATATTGTTTAAAGAACGTATTTTGTTGAATATCTGTCATGTTCGATTTCGATGGATAAGAGTATAATTCTATTAACTGTTAATCTGCTTAGTTCTAATTGTTCATTCGTTATAAATCATTCGTTCACGATACAACATGCACAAAAAGAGCCGTTTAATTGAAACATCGCATGCACGTTCGTGCGGCTCGCAGCTATTTGTGATTCGTTTATTTCATTCCGATGGCCTTAAACATAATGTTTATTTATATTCATGAAATGTTTAATTCCACACTTGATGCTGAGAGCTGATTTGAATTAACAGCGTGGGATGCATAGCGTAGTCATTGCGAGAAGCTGTGCTCTGCGATGCTCAATCCGGATGTCCAACCCAGAATGTATGATCAAGAACCTCTTTGGGAGGTATATTCCCAGCAGTGGACTGATACCGGCTGATAGTGATAAAAAAAGTGTGGCCCTATAATTATATTACCGTTCCAGTGCTTCAAAAAACGAACTCAATATTACACCGTGGCTCTGGAAGTTAATCTTTTCAAGTAAATGCATGAGGCACAAATGGAACAGAGATTATATTATGCAGACATTTCATTAAAGTGAAACTTTATTTTGTAAAGAACGCACTTGGAACGCACATGTTCCATTAATGTGTCGGCGTTGGAGGGAAAACATTATGCAGAGTTTCACATTAAGGACTCTACGTCTGTAATATACGCGTTTCTGTCTGAAGCCCTTACACAGGAA
>DWMG01005602.1:0-10086 GCA_018244855.1 Elbella merops | reverse complement strand
GAATAACTTCTTTAAAATTACTTCCATAGGGACGCAATCCAAAAAACGAATGATAACAAAATCGGGCGCTAGAGTTTCGTGCTGTAGCTATATATCTATTATCCCCACCCAAAATTCAATTATACCACTGGATAGCTTAAGAATCAATGAAATAATTACGATAGGTAAGCGACACGTCGCGCGCGGGGGAGAGGACAGCCCCGCCATTTTTTTCTGGAATGCTTACTTAACAATGTTAAACCATTAAGAGCACAAGGTCTGTTCGAGCCTACTTTGTCTAATAAAAAAAATTTAAAATACAAAACGCGTCGCCATACATCATCCTTCAGTGGTTAAGAACCCATATATACGGCAATACGTCAGTAATTAATAATAATCATTATTTTATTCTCATTAAATAACTCATTTTTATCATTAAATTATGATCATACAAGAATCTGGCTTAATTATATAATGTAATATCATCACGCCAGGTTTATAGAATTGATTAAATCAAATCACAAACTTTCTATCAATTTCTATCCACGTTATAGTATGCATTTCGGCCGGGAATCGGACCCAGGACCTCCCGATAGGCAGTCGCACTTGCAACCAACACGACCAACGAGGCAGTCTATTACATCTAGATGTACCCTTAGTAATGACTAGTCATTACTAAGGGTACATATTACTAATTAGCTGTTCGATAGAACCTGTTAAGAAACACTAGAGTTTTTCTTGCACAGTTAACACTACGAGTATCATCAATCGTAGAGCTTGTCGCGGGAGACAAACGACAGATAAACGCAGCGCCGCAGTCAGAGGTTCGCGTGATTTATTGATGAGTCGTCGACACCCATCGAAGTTGAAGAAGTAGCTTGAAGAATTAGTTATTTTGGCATGTATATCGTGCCCATGTAGATGTAGATGTACTACACTCGTATGTGTAAAACAGAGTAAAACGTAGAAAAGGACATCCACCGCTGGTTACAGTTCCTGATTGTTATTTGAAAAAGTGTTCGCTTTATAAAAAAATGTATATCTCGTATGTCTGACATGTTTCCGTTTTTTAAATTCCCAAGCACTCCTTTTATTTACTTGAATCATATTAAAACTATCAGATTTCTTGACGTAATTCGTTATATAATTTTCTGGTGATATTTTTAAAATGAAAAATATCTATAGTGCAGTAAAACCTCTATATTATTAATACGCACTAATAAATAATATTTTAAAATGTATCTTGAACATGAGCACCAAAATATCTTGTGATATGTAAAACTGGGCCAACCTGAATGTGCATGATTTTTAAAGAAATCCAGTTCACAAAACTGAAATTTAAATGCACGGTACAAATTTAGACTTTTCAGCTGCAAATTAGATGGCTCTTCGTTCTTGAGACAGTACCGTCAGAAAAATCTTTTTATTACTAAAACTTTGAATGACAAATTTTCATCAATTTCTTTTAGCGGAGAATTTTTCGAGAGAGATAGAAAACCGCAGACCGTCTTATTACATTTAACTCCCCATTTAGTTAACTATCCGATTGATCTCAAAAATTATGTCTGTGCCGCCTTTAGACATTCGTTTCTAATAAATGACACTATTGAATGACTTAAATAGGATAAAAATCTATAAGTTCATTTTCACGCTTTTCACGCAAGTTTTACTAAGTAAACAAACTAAATAAGTTTACTGTCACGTAAACGGATATATATCTTACAGAATTCCATTTTAATTTCACCTTTCAGCCACTAATAGGACTGAAGTGTAAAATTAAAATGTCGTTTAAACTCATAGAAATCATAATCAAACCGGATAAATACTTCCATAACGATCCTAATTAAAAGTTTTATGAAAATTCGCCGACTATGCAATATTCATTAAAATCATTTAATACGAGTTATTACTCTTTCATTTAGCATTATGAGTAATTTCATTTGTGTGCACAAGTTTATACAGGGAAGTGGCACTTTTAATAACAGCTGTAGCCAATATCGAGTAGCTAAGCTTCGAACGCATTCCATTGATCAAAACAACGTAGAAAAGTAACTCCATTACGGTAATGGAAAACAGTGGGCCCTCGCGTTGCTGGCGTTTTTTGCTTTGCATCGCGCCGACGCCGCACTGCAGTTACAGAAACACGTGTATCAAAGCCTCTTTCATTTGGATACGCGCTCGCGGCCATCCCGCCTGCAGCCCGGGCATATCGACTCCTATTAACATTACACTCAACCGTAGTGGATGAGTCGATTCCCACTCACTACTTTTACCCGGAAAGTTTTTTATATTTGTATTACATTTTTTAAACAGGCTTTGATATAATTAATTATATTATATTAATAAATTTGATATTGAATAAGTGGATAATAGCTAGACAGTTTTCCAAGCACCAACGGTGCTTGTAAAGAAAATTATTATTTTCTTGTTTTTTATTTGCGACCACCATTCTACACACGCACACACCCACGCACGCATTCACGCACGGACGCGCGCTTGCGCACTAACAGCCCGTCATTGTCCACTGCTGGACATGGCCTCTCCAATGGTACGCCACTGAGCTCAATCTTTGGTTCTACGCATCCAACCAGGGCCAGGCACCTTGCATATATCGTCACTCCACCTAGCAAGAACTCCAATTAAATAACAATAATAATGATTATTGTATAATCACAAACAAATAATTATACTGCTATTACATACATAATCATGTCAGGTCACTTACGGGTTTGCCAGAGCGCACCGAGTGCCAAATACTTCCATACTTACAAACATTATATGCTTCTTCGACATTTATCATTGTCTTGATACACCTATGCCTGTTTTATATAATAAATTGTAAAAATATACTAATAATAACAGGAAACAACAGGCAGCAACAACAATAATAACTCAAAAGATTTATATCGAGAATACTTCATTACGCATATGATTTTATTATGTTTTCATTTTACATGGGCGGTCTCGCACTATTGTTGTTTAATTTAAAAAATATGGCAAAGATAAACAAGAAGTTACAAGTAGAACGTAGAAGCGGTACACTTCTCCTTTTGCTGTTCAAAGCGTTATGATTTAGATTTTTGCTACGATTTACTACGACATGAGTTGAATGAACAAAGACCGTTTTCCAGAACAAAGGGTTCCTGGTACCGTGAAGAGAAGTTTTAAATGTTTGTTATTCTGCTACAGCATAGTAATACGTAAGGCTCTCTATTTTTATTATTTCGCTAATGGACATGAATAAACTCTAATAAGGAAGAATTTTTGAAAAGCTTGAGAGCGAAGTAAATTCGGCCCCTAAGCTGGTGGAAGGTTATGTTTACACATTCATACCTTGCTCGTAAAACCTTTTTTTATTACATGTTCACGAGCGCATGCAGCCTTTCGTTAAAGAGCGAAAACTAAGATTATGGCTATGAGATATTACATCAAATGGAAAAAAAAACTAGAAAAAGGCTATTCGTCCTATTGGTTTGTTCGATTAAATTTATTGTCTTATACGATTAAATTTTTCGTTTGTAAATTTTCCATTAGTTACATAAACTTTTAAATGTTTTTTTAAATTCACATAATGCTTTCCTTTTACACTTTCTAATATGTCTAACCAGTTTGATTTTCGATCAGTATGCTCGTATTAGTATCACTCTAATACATTTAGTTACAGACATTTTGTGTTACATCGTTTGTTATTCGAACATACGAGTAGCCGCAACATTACAGTAGTGATACTGGACAACAAGTCAAAACAATTCCGATTGAAATATGCGTGCAGAACCTATAGGGCGGGTGCTAATAGGCTGGTTGTCTCCGGATTGTAGTTAGTACAGATTTATGGGAACATTGTACGCGTAATTTCCATGGTAGTAAATAACGCCTGTCGGTTCTACACCGCATATTTAGACGTTATAAACTGATTACACACTCGATAATATTCCACATGCAAATGCCTCTACGTCGTTTACGTGTTACTGGATAACTGACTTCATTATACGCACTAAATAATTACGTATATTTTTATGTTACGTAACAACCACGCTAGTAAGGCACGAATTTGATGTTGCTCGTGTTTTCATTCTATGATAATTAAGGAATGACGTCATACTTCAGTAGGATTTATAACATGCGCGTTGTTGCTTAGCGATTAAATATGGTTGCAAGTTAATGTTTCAAGATATAAGCAAAGCGTTTGCAGAGTACCATAAATAAAGGTTGCTGTTAAAATTGCAAGAGGTGTGCTGTTTTACGGGTGTTATGTTCTGTTTGCATACGATTTTTTCTTAAGCGGGGAGGGTATAAGACAGCAGTCACGATTGGCTAATGCCGCCGATAAACATCTGCGAGTGACCTCGAACAGGACTCTGTCAATAATTCTAGTTAGTACAGGTTGCTAGTGTGGGGTTATTGGTGTTAAATTATTGACGGGGCTGCTTAAAGGGGTATTGCTAGTGCCATTAGCTCGGTTAGTTTATGTGAGAATTAGTGGAGTCGGAAATATTTATTATCTGTTATTCGAGGCAAGTGAGAGACTATGAGATAAGACTTGCTATTCCTGAAGACTGATCTAACGCCTGTAGCTTAGATGTAGACTGATAACCTTTAGACCAGAATAAAAAAAATATTATAGTATTATAACATTTACTTCCTGGTGGAAATGGATGTAGGGGTTGTATTTTCAGAATACCCTTATATTTGTTCTACCGCCTGGTTAATGACGTTTAAGAAGATACGGTGCGTTTGATAGAAGATGCTACTTAAATAATACATTCGATTTTCTTTTCAAGCATCACGGTTCGACACTAAAAAAGTTATGCCTCTCAGAGCTTTCATCTTGTATTACTCATCGTACGGAGTATTTCATGGTTCATGAATGTCAAATATTTAATCTAAAATCTTATCAAAAAACGGGGCGAATTTTATCTTTGTAGGATCTGTGATAGGTAAATATTATAAAAGTGTCCTTGACTATTTACAAACACAGGTACGGTTTGCAAAATTTGGGTTAGACCGCGATGGTGATATGAGAAAACTTGGGAGTTCTCACTTTTTCTCAACTTAGCTTAATTTCTGAGGGAGCTAAAGAAAGAGAAGAGCTTCTGTCCTAAGGCACAGGTGCCACTATTTGCCACTTGTGGACCTTTAACTATTCGTCGTTCTACTATACCTTGTTTTACTATACGCCACCTGTAGACGCGTCCCAGGCATATAATTCTTCTTCTAAGGTTTCATTTATACTTATAAGTTCCAATCCTTTTTAAAGGTTTTACTTAGTAAAAGCGCAGCGCTCTCTATAGGCGGAAAAATAGCAATGCTTTTTTAACTACATCCCAATAAAGTTAAATTTACCAACGGAGATTAATTGTTGATATAAAGTGTTACTCGATTGCTGTTCAGTTGCAACAATCGTGTTTTATTAGCGCCAATTATGAAAAAAAAAAGTCGTTAGTATGTAATCACATTTGGTTTCAATTAAGTGAACATTTTTATTCACTAGCGGGATAGTTGTTTGCTTTGCCTCTCAACCTGCGAACTGCACCGAACTCCAGTCACTGAGCAATTAACCGTGATTGGAAATTATTTAAACTTTTTGTAGCGGCCTAATTAATTGGTTCCACTCTGATTACATTTTATAGCACAGACGTTGAATTAACATCGAAATAAATTTGCTATATAGGTACTACGAAACTACTAAATACTAAATAAGTATTTTATTTCAATACATTGTAGCAATGTCGTAAATTAAGATCTAAATTACTTCAAGAAATTAAACAAGCCCTCGGGGTATTCATAACGAATTATGAAATTTCATTAGCTTTTACGATCTTCAAGGAGAGTGAAAAACTTGACTTCGCAAGATTAATGTGACACAATTATTAGGTTGTGATATCGTACTGTATTATTTACGACAAATTCAAATTCTTTACAGTCTCATTACTGTCTGAATTGTATTCTGAAGTTTCGTAGAATTCATGTCAGACGTTATTTGAAATACGTAGAACCGCTTTGCGACTTTGACAGCGACAGTCGTTTGGATCTAAGCAATAAATCATTTTCGCGCCGAAATATTGCATTCGTGCCGAGCAGAGTGATGAATTTAGATATCTATTGTAGACCTGAGTGTTATTATACATATCTGTATCTTTCTGAGGATATCTATTCCTTTATACACATTGAATAATTAACACATTGAATCGTACTGTTGCTGTGTTTTAGTTACTTGTTTATTTACGAATAATATCTTTACTGATGGGTTTTTTTAACAGTTTTATTCACAGTTTTCGCTTTGAATTGCAATTCCCTTCACTCAGTCAGCTTAAAGGCGAACAAGTTTTCAGAGGTTTGCGGTTAAATAGTTAAATAGCTGTAAGTAGTTAACGAAGACTCAAGCTTCGAAACTTGCGGTTCATTGTAGTAGTTTTAAACATTCTGCAGCCATGTTTTATGTCGCCTCTTTGTCAACAATTTTAACCACGCTGAATCTACTATGGTTAACGTTAAAATAACGAATATAAACAGCATACTAAAGTTTATTAGAATCGCATTTTTTTCATCATTGAGATAAAAGTTTAACATTAAATATTTTGCTAATAAATCTGCGTAAATTATTGACATATAAATATACTTTAAGCGCGTTAAAATTTGAGATAAATGAAAATGAGAAATAAAATTATTGATGTGGCTTTTGTGCTTTTTTATTTTTAGATACACCGATTCTATTTGATCCTTATTCAATTTAATTAAAGCGTCGTGATGTGCCTGCGGCTGATACCAGAAACAAAAGAAAAGATAGTTAATAAGGATATACAGAAGAAGAATAGGGCTGACAGACATTCTGATGACAAATTAAGTTAGGGGATTCGCAGAAAAAGTAAAACAAAAGCCAAGTACTTGAGCAGTCGCGTAATCCTCTCCAAACGAATTATCTTCCTTTTCTGCCTTTCTGTAGAACTTATAACAACTGCGATGGGACTGACAGATTTACTTTACAATTATATATCCGCTTATTAGACACAATTTTAAAATTGCCGTGCATATTATCAATGCGAAAATACGTTTTTCACTGATGGGCACCGAACCAGTCTCGTGCCCTTATCTTCCAGTGGAAAACGACGTATTCATATGAGTATGTGACTGTCTTTCAACATAAGTATTATTGATGCGAGTTTTCAATATCCAGTATTCTTTTCTATTAACATCTTTTGTCCTCAGTATCTATATATTATAACGAATACTATAGGTACTATGTTTTAATTTTATATCTATATAATGATATCTATGTATATATTATTCCATTAAGCCGTATTATTTGTTCGTGACATTACCTGTCAGTAACTTAAATGTATGAGTCTAATATTAAAATATTTAGCGAAGACGCAAGGGCATATTTCAGTTAGAAAATGAATGGATATGTGTATGACATATTTTCTTTAGATATTTATTAGAATATCTTTACATGTAGGTACCTAACAAAACTTGCCCTAGTGGATTGGTGACACAGACTTCCTTTAATTAAAATCTCAATTCTAAACTACATTACATTAGTCAGTTACCGGGGATAATGAGATAAGAGACAGGTATTCTCTTTCTATAACATCAAAGCGACAGGTGGCTATTCAAATTTTCGACAAATGTGACCATAGCATAAATAGAATACGAAACCGGTTTTGACCAGGTTTGACTAGTTCCATACCAGATTTGACTAACCAAGTCCCAATCTAATGACAAATATCTAAAAGTGCTGGACTGTACTATGTTTTCATTTTACACAATTGCTTTGGCTTCTAAGTATTAAGGTTTATCCGGTGCTTATTAATATATTTATTTAGAAACTTTCATATTTACGACACCCAAGTAGAACTAAAACGCATTTCTTTGTTCATAAAATGTATCTAGTATAGCAAATTATTTAAATTGTAACAAACTTTGATCCTCGAGTAAGTTTGCGTGTTCCGGTTTACAAAGAATCTGTCTCTCCCTAAGGATAGGATCAAGTAGCAAGATTAAGTAAACATTTTCACTGTCACTACCGATTAATATAGGACTCGTATATACCTACTTCTGAAAAAAAAATGTATATCCATGTAATATTTGTATGTGAAACTTCATATCATTCGGTATTTTTTGTATTTCTGATGAATAAATAACGAGATGTACAAAGAGATACACAATATTATTAATAATATAACGACGGCCTTGATTCCATATATTATGTCTTAATACAAAATGTAATACCCACTCAGCTTTTTCATTTACGGTATACGAGCATAATTACATCTTGGTTTCGCAATTTCGACGGAGTCCATCAAATCATTAGTCCTCTTAGTAACGTTAAAATTCATGAATTACTTTGGCCAGTTTGATGATACGGATATCAAACTGACGTCTATCGTTCGCCTGATAATTAACTTGCTCAATGAAATCTTATCTACGGATAGTACTATCACAGGTTGTGCAGAGCTTCGTAGCAATTTATTAATCGACGATACTCGGCGAAGCGCCGCTAGGAGCGGCCTGGCTCGTGCTGGCTAATGGTATGTTGCTGTACACATGATAATGTGCGCATTAGAATATTCCATTATTCGCCTATATAGGCGAGTATAGTATATTATATCTATTATTTATTTAGTTTTCTATCAATATAAAGATCGAGTTTCAAGGTAGGTCAACTCAGGTAACGGTAAGCATTGAAAATGTTTAATTCGAATCAGTGAAGCCAATCGTGTCATTGGCTAGATCTTAGTTGACAAATAACGATATGGTCACGAATACAATTTTTCATTATCGTAATAGACTTTATCGAGTTCTGACCGTCGAATAAATAGCGTTATGGGTCCCCGCATTTTACGTATTAAAATTCTGTCCACTATATTTCACCAGCTTGCTGAGTTTTTAATATGTCGAGCGTAATGTTTATGGAGCAACTATAAAAAGCTACGGCGTTAAGGATATGTGGAAATATATTTTTATTTTATGTGAAAGAGATACACACTATGCACATTGTATAAAATATACTCGTATTACAAAGTAGTTTAGTGTATATCTGTGTAGACTGTATAACTTTGTCTGGCGATCGACTTGTAACCCAGTAGCGATGATCAGGTAATAATACAGCCTACAGTGTTTGGTGTTTCGGTTCTTAGTGCACGGGACCGTCGTCATTGACTTTACTGCTATGTTCATAAGATTTCGGATCGTTCTATTATGTCCTTATTGTATTAAATATATAGATTTGTGCCCGATGTATGGCAATAAACTCACCACTATGGGATGTTTATCACACCTTTCGAAGCTTGGATGTGTACATTACACAGCCTATGATTCGCAGAAATACAATTGTGATGATATGTTATCAAAGATTAAAAGTATAACGACATTTCCCTTCAGTATCAATGCAATTCGTTAATTAAATTCACATGTGAGAACGTCGAACAGTGTTTGTTGAGCGACGAAAACGGATCTGAGTGTTCGAAACTTCCCTGTTTGCGAACGAGCTGCGACATTCGGTCGAGTTATTTGCGTAGCGGGATGTGCCCGTTTGTGTAGAAACAATAATGTTTTATTTCGCAGCCGCCGCGACATGTTCGTCCTAACTGGCTTTTCGTTTAGTTGACTTTTTAATCGAGATGTCTCCACGGCTCTCGCTGTTGAAAGGATCGTTAGAATGCGGCTTTACAGTAACAGCTTTATGAAGAAAAATTAGACTATCACGAAGGTACGTATGAAACTTGTCAGGTTGGTTTTTTAATGTTCTATAACAATAAATATTGGTTTATACGTTCATCATCATCCTGCCTTAGTCCAGTGCTGGACATAGGCCTCCGCCAAAAGGGGGTTTATGCCCGTAATCTCCACGCTGGACATACGGGTTGGAGATCGCAGGGCACAGCTTTTCGCACCGCCGACGCTGCTTCCTGTCGACGGCCAGGGCATTTAGTCGTGTCTATTCAGGCTGCGCTATACCGCAATCAGCCGGTCGCCAGATCCTCGTCTGTTATAATAGGGTGTACCACGTGAAGGTGAGGTTGTCTTGGGTTCCTGAGGTGGTAGTTGGAACCCCTTACACCCCAAACAACGTTAATAACAAACGTTATTTATAACAAAAAACAATAT
>DWMG01005601.1:0-10086 GCA_018244855.1 Elbella merops | reverse complement strand
CCCGACCCGGGATTTGAACCCAGGACCTCCCGATCGGCAGTCGCGCTTGCAACCACTCGACCAACGAGACAGTCAATAAAGTCCCAGTTTAAAAAGTCCCATTTCCACTTACTACACTTACGAAATACATAACAACCGAACATGTGCTGATTCAAATTTGAGTTTGATTAATGTATTTACTTGTTGAGTAGGCAGACATGGCTCGTCGGTGTGCTTTGTGTGCGCTTGTACAACAAAGGGTGTACATTATACTGGTGTCATTAATTATTTTACTATTTAATATTCACTGGTTAATGTTACTCAGTAATTATTGTGAAGTACAAATTGATTTGCTGTCGAACTGACTGATTAATGTCGAAGATATATTATCTGAAATTAGGTGTAGAAGGCCACGCTCTCTGCCTACCCTGTAAGGGACATGAAGTAACGATATAATAATAATAATAATCGGTTGTTCATCGGATATATTGTATGAAGCATTTTTTAAATTCAAATGGGTGTGTTTCATTGAAATGCCATAATATATTAATAAAATTATCGTTATACTTATATGTAGAATTTAATAACTTTAGACGCCTATGAATCCTATTTATATATAGTGATAAGTAAGTAAATTGCACCGTCTTTAATCAAATAGGAGTATGACTCTCTCATTTCAAATTATATTAAAATGGCAAATGTACTAAAAATATAATACAGCTTCATCTGTCATTATTAACGTTATGCATTTTATTGTAATAATATGCGGTCTTTGATTAAATGGAACTTGATATAAGCCCAACATCATTTATTTATAAGGTCTTAGTTATTTGGCACGGTGCTTTCTGCTTTCAATATAAGAAATCTGGCGTGACTATATAATAATAATAAACGCATCATCACGACCGTAATCCCCAAAGTGGTAGACAAAGCAGTGTAGCATACTACCTCAGTTACGCTTACGTCCCAGAATAGAATAGTTAATGAGCCTATTTCCATACACCGAGCACAAATACAGACTCCGAGCTACTTCTAGAAATGTCTACTAGAAAATCTAAGTTAGAAAAATCCAATAGTGACCGACCCGGGATTTAAACACAAGACTACCCCATCCAGTCGTGTAATAATAATAATATTGTAAGATAAAAAAAAGAAAATGTTTTATATAGCTAGAATTAATAGTCAAACGTCCACTTTCTATCAGGTGAGGCTGTGGTTAACCGCAGATCCATTTTAGTCACAATAAAAATATAACGTCGCCGGTAATAACCAGTTTTTTGTCACTTTTTCTCTATTTTATTTTGAGCGCACAGCGAGCGAAGATTTCAACTTTACACTATTTTCGTATTTTGAATTAGAAATCAAATAAACTACTTCGTAAAACCATTCTTGTATATACATATGTACATATGTTTGTCGTGTTATCCATGTACCTACGTATATGCATGTGTGTATGTGTGTATACGAAAACAGAGTTACAAGCTCGGTAAATTATGTTCTAATATCAGCATAACCTGAATACTAACAGCCCTAGTTCGGATATAACCTAGTACTTAATCAACATGCCTGTAACTTAACAAGTGAGAACCGTGATATTGACAATTTGGTAATAAATACTAATCAAACGCTTGATTGACAGAGGCGCCTGTGGACCACAGCACCGATATGCATAGACCCTAGCTGGGACCAACTTACACAAATAATTAAAATGGTTAGGCATACGCGAGCAGCTGTCAACTAACTCCAATAATCAATTTACTGACATTAATTTCCAGTCTAGTCCTTCAGTTAAGGACGCTTGCCAACTTTACTAAACGACCACAAAGACATTTAAACCTGCGAAACGTCATTAACAATTGATTATAATTTTGAAGCACACGTAACCATGACACGCTTGCATATCCCAAACAATCTGTCAAGTTGAGTAAACCGCGCCTGAGGCGAGATTGGCATATAAAAGCTTTTTTTTATACTGTAAATTCGTCATACCCACAGTATATATAGTTAATGTACGAGCTACGATATATTATTAATCCAGAAAAGGTGTATTACCATTAATAAGATCGCACCATGAACGCATTCGAACAAAGACACAGCAGTGCTGTTTCTAATACGGTTTTGCAGGCGTTGTGCCATTTTAACAAAGTACCACTTCCTTACACATGTTTGTACGGTTATGGCACCGTGCAATGTAGTGTGCCGAGTCCTTTACCGACAATAGTGCGAGCCCAAGAATAGAACCAATTCAAATTTGGAATGCGATGTAAACTACAGTCTAACGGCTGTCTAGTATTTGAAGTTTTCTCATTATATTCAAGCCCCGAGATATTCTATGCAATATCAGTATTGTTAAAACTTATTTCGGAATTGTTGTCAGACTGTCGGCTTGTAACGGTTTTAAGATTGTGACAGTTGTTGTAATCTAAAGTAGCCTAGATAAGCGTTGTTAAGACGGCTTAGACCGTTTATGTGACAGTTCATATTCGGTAAAAAAAAACAAAAGCATTTTTTAATGCCAAAACAATAATTGTATTAATTTATATAATTTTATAATATCTTCATTATTTTGAAATATAAAAGTGGTTTAATGCACGCAAAACTATGGTTTTGCGTGATTTATAAACGATGAGTATAAGTACGTAAAACTCTTACATTACTTCAAGTTAGAAACTTTGTGAAGTTACTCAACAATTAATCTTACTTAAGAAATATTACTAGCAGAAAATAGCTTACAAAACTTTAACTTAGTATACTAATACTATAGTAACGTATACAAACGTAAATGATTTATGTTTATGAAACGTCTTACTCTAAAGTTAGCTTAAAGCTTAGATTTAATATGATTTTTTTTATATAGCTATGTATGTATGTAGTTATTAAATACGAGTGAAATGAAGATCATCGAAGTGTTACTGGCATTATTTTACATATATCATTACTTCAGAACCCTCCTAAAAATGTTAACATTAATTATATAACGTTCAAGTTCGGTTCTCATTCGACTTGAAACTTTATTGACTCAATGTCAGTGAAGTGTCAAGACGGTTGAGTTGAAGATGCATTCCACGGGCATACAGTTTCAAGGGCTCCGGACGTTTTGTTTGTTCAAAGCTACAAAGTAAACATAACGGAGAAATGAACAATGCCCTCTTATCTTTGAGTGAGAACTAAATAGTTACTTAGCGAAACGTGAGCGAGATTCGACGTTTTTTGGTACTTTTAAATGTATATCTAGATGTGTTTGTAATGGGTGTTTTATTTGACGTTCTCGAAAATTCTATAGATGCGCGTATCTCTATGTTAACTGTTGAAACGTGTTATTGTTTGCGTATATTTCATATAATGTATAAGTATGATAGAGAATGAATGATCTAAATAAATACTCATAGTAAATTGCACTATTCACCAATACTATTCGATAGGGCTAGGTCACGCTAGTCAGAATCGGAATGCCCGCTGCCCCGCGTCAGCATCGGGACCTCCTACTAGAATGAATTCTTATAAATATTTATCGTCTGAACCAATATTTTACTTATTTTTTATTATTCCGCGATCACTCATACAGATACACTTAACGTCTTATAATTTAAAACTCAAGAGAAAAAGGTTAGTTTGTTATTTTCAACACGGTCTTCTGAATAGCCTCAAGTGGCTATTTCGGCCAAGGAATGTGTGGGAAACCATGGGACGATAACGATTGTTCCTAACTTGCGTTATCGTGTACTTAAAGTTATTGACGACAACAGAATAGTATTTCTAATTACTATAGAATAACATTACATCACGCCTCTATCTCCAGAGTCAGCAGAGAAGTGTAATGCCATCATATTCACCAGTTATATTAAACGAGTCATTGAATAATAATAATAACAATCTTTATTCACGGATTACAATAAAAACAGAAGTAAAATAAAAAAAATAGTATAAAATGTTTTATTATAATGATAATACACAGTTAAAATTTATTTATAACTCATGATGGCTCAATTCGAAAGCTACCACGCAGAGTCAAGTCACTCTATGCGTGGGCTCAGCATCGTGTCTCTGATTTTTTCTTAGATCTTTGTACGTTTGCACGTTATATTGACCAAAATATTGATATACCCACACTTTATGTAGCTGATATTTGTTTCTTTGGTAAAATATATTTTAATTGCGAAACAGGCGTGATTGTATAGAGTAATGAATATAGAAGAAGCACGTCGGATCTGTAGGCATAAAGATATTAGAAACAGAGTGCTTTCTGCCTACCCCGTAAGTGTAACGATGGAATAATAGCGGCAATACAATTTTGATTATATAAAATTGGAGCTATAAATTAATACCCACGTCACATATATTTACAATCACACATTTATATACCTATAAATAGACTTCGTATATAAAAAATATAAGCCTTGCTCAGTTTTTACTGTATTATGTGATTAAGATTATTTTACCACTGTAAGCAATTAAGTTTTACCACCACTTTCACTATGTAATATAAATAATAAATTAATGTTTTCAATATAAATAAAATTACTTATTTACTTCGCAACAAGTACATTAAAGAACTATTGCGTGTTGTAAATAAATATTTTTTTTATTTAAAGCCCTGAAAACAGATCAAAGGGCCTAGATTTATAGAGTTTAGGCTTATTACTTAACTTATATAATAAGATTTCTGTTATAGCTCAAATCGGAAATTTTGTCAAAATAGGTCGGCAAAGTTATTACGAAGTTTAATTGAGGACTAAAACTAATGAGGTGATAAAAAAACAAGAATAATATTTCTTTGTGGCTCGTGTGAATAGGAATTATATTTTTGTGGCCATACCAAACACCTTTATTAACGATAATTCGGCCGATAATATGCAAACGTGCCAAAATTTAATTAAAACCTGTTAATTGATGAAATCCCACTGACGCAACGTGAAAGTCATAACGGGAGTACGCGGATGTATTAAAACCACATTCTCACGGTATTGCTGCAATATTATTATTATTACATCGCCGATACTTTAACGGTAGACAGAGAGCACCGAGTGCCAAATATTATTGTGCTTATAGACATGACGTAGGTACTTATTTTACGTTCATTATTATAATACTGTTAGTTGTAGCATACTATTTTTAAGGCCAAGAAAAAACCCTTAAAATTATGCAGAATTAAAGGTCGTTGACGCTCCATTTAGTATTCAGCTCGGAAGCATTTCCCCCGAACATATATCTGCCGATAAGCAGCGGGTTCTACACCACTGTTCTAATGCGGAAGCATCACCAATACTGTTGCTGATAAGCAGCAGGTTTTGTATCGTTTTGTTCTAAGTTACATGTTCTTGTAATACACGGCATAAATTTTAGGGTCTCACTCGCACTATCGTTCGCAAATCATGTTCACTGTGTGGTCAATTAATCATCTTTTATTCGAACCGTATAATCAGAAGCTGAACGAGACAATGTATTACTTACTTATATTACTATCTGCCCCTTCTGTCTTTTGTATCTGTGGTTTCACAAACGACCCCTTCATCTAGAAATCGATCGCCAATCCTTGTATCGGTCGGACAATAGCGCAAATTTACGCGCTCGCTGTGTCGCAAGTGCAACTGGTTTTTAGGGTTTCGCAGCTAAACATTAAAATATTTGAAAAACATATTTAACTTTTTATATTCATTCCCCCCCTGAAATGGATAGAAAATCGTGATTTCCACTCTGAATAAGTTTCATAAGCATAATCAATCTATCGATGCAGTAGTTTGGCACTTTTTTGATGACTAAAGAGCCATGACGCTAGCGACAATGACATCCACACGGTGTGCAAATGTGTGAGATGACAAGTGTATAATTAATATTAATATGTAAATAGTTTTTTTTTCTCTTCGCCTTGAACGTATCGGACAGCTTTGTCGTGGAACTCCTGGCTCTTTTTAATGAATTTCATAATGATATGATAACGACATGATAATGATACATATATTGTATCATTATCATGTCGCTATCATTATCATGTCATATTGACAATTGTTAAATATGACTTGATACTCAGAATTAGACTTTTTGTTTCAGAAAGATTTAGGATTATTATTTTTTTATTATACATTACAAATAACCAACCTACTGTCATAATATCATCTATTTTAATTAAAATAGCGACAAAAAGGTTAATGAGTTTGTGAACTAAAAACTTATTTATGTCGCGGTGTGCTTTGCCAACCTCATAAAGGATATGGCGTGATGATATAATAGCAATAGTAATAAAATAACAAAAATCTAATCACCAAAGTACGCTGTTTGCAAAACAATGCAGAACCCTTAGCGAGCTAGATCTATTCGCCATTGCTCTTGTATACCTGATGAAGATATGAAAAGCGGTGCTTTTCGCAACGCGACTCCAGTAATTAACTCGTTATCAAGCCACGCAACTATCACTGGCGCTGGAGATTTACTTCCACAATCGCACCAATCGATCAATTAATTATGATGGCCAATGTTTCAGTGGAGGTGTTAGCTTGATGCGGGTACTATAACGCAGTAGATTTATTGATTTTGATACTTGCTTTATTACGCTTTTATACCGTTTTATTTCTATATGGTTAACGGGTAATAATTAAGTTTGTTAGCGCGTGCTGTATATGTTTATTTTATATTGCGTTAGTGTTCTGTTTCACAGTTCTGTTTTCGACTTACTAATTAGGTAACATACAATCCAACGGTAATGTGGATATATCGTTATCAAACTGGATTATATCTGGATATTTATGAGGATGTGAAAAGCAAATAAATATTATAACTTTATTACTGTTATATCTTCACGCCAGATTCCTTACGTGGTAGGTAGCACCGAGTGCTAAATATTTCTATACCTATGAATCTAAGTACTTTATACCAAATATAGATAGATATAAAGACAAATTACACCACATATGTCGTAAGAATCTTATAACAGGATCGGACAATGTCACTTTTATGGCAGAGCCACTTAAAATTCCGAAGACAACACAAATAATAAATTGAGATAAGAATGCAAGTGGGATTCAATGAACTCGGGCGGATGTGTCGCGACCTTGAGGCTGACGGTTCGGTTGGGGCGAAAACGAGCAAAATATTTTATACTCGGAGTTCGGTTCGTTCGTTTATCGAGCTGCCGGACGGTGAAGGTAAACAGCTTTCTGTAAGCCGGTACGGAGTGCCCGCTGACTCCTATATACATACATTTAAGCATTCTTCAGACCGGCCGTTTTCCAGAATTTGCTGTTTACTTGCGTTGATAATTTGATAATTTTGAATATAGAATGGTTAAGATACTGAAATGAGTTGCTATTCATTCGCTATGATTATATTTTTGATAATTTTAAATATAGAATGGCTGTTATACTTGGGAACATTATAGACTTAATATTCATGTCTTGTTGTTATTATTATTTTTAAGAAGTATGATCATTAAAAAAAACGTAACTTCACGCCTGTAATCCCCGAAGACGTAGGCAGAGGAATGCAGAACACTCCCACGTTTAACCGGTTACGTTTACGTCCCACTATGGAATAGGTGGTGAGCCTATTGCCATGTGTCGGGCACACATCCAGACTCCGAACCACTACTGGAAAATCCAAATTAGAAAATTTCGTAGTGTTCGACCCGGGAATCGAACCCGGGACCTCCCGATCGGCAGTCGAACTTGCAACCAACACGACCAACAAGGTCGACCAACAATCTAAACAATACTACCTGACTGGTAGTATTGTTTAGATATCAATTTATATTCCAGCTACTGTTAGCATTGTTTGACTTAAGAGATCGTTTATTGTTCCCAATAAAATAATCCTAGGTATAAATTTAGATTTTATATAACTAACAACTTTGTGTTGACATCTTGACTGCTGTCTGCTGTTGTTATCGTCTGTTTATTAACATTGTTATTGTTACCTCATACAATGTGTGCACATATGTAGGTCCATGCACTATCCCCTTATCTCAAATTGTTTTCTATTATATATACATACATAGATTATATATAAGCGTTAGAAGGAAAAATTTACTAATATAATTACTTCATTTTTATAATATCAATAATAAAAAACATTCTTATGGATATACTGGACAGTTTCGGCTGATATTATTACTTTAACACACCATTAAAAGAGCACAGGTTCATAGATAAAATAAATCATTTTGCACGGGAATGTCCGCTTTTGCTCCGTAGAATGGCTACAGCATCCTTTGTTAGGGAACATTGAAAAATTTCCAGAAAAATTTCGCCATTTACGAACCAACGCCATTGTTTCTAACGCTAATTTACTGCTTAAAGTCTGATTTTTTACAGCCTCAATTCGAATATTCAATTCTATTCATTTCGCATAACGTGTAGTGAATTTTTGTGTAGAATTTAATTTAATAGACTTTAATATTTGAAGAAATGTTTTTAAAATAATAAAATGACTTGAAAGACATGCCAGTAAAATATAAAAATATACCGTTAAGAGTTTTAATTTTAAAATTATTTAGACATTATTTCACTCCATTTTTAAAAAATACGTAACGGTCGTTGTTTGAACCTTTGTAAAACATTTAATCAAAACATCTAGATAACTACATTTCCATGTAGTTGTGTATACATTTTCTTCGTCATCACCACCATCAAAAGGCCATGAGAACCTTCATAATAACAAAATAATTTACTTGAAACATTTAACACGCGTTTCTGTTGAAAAATAAAATTAGTATAAATATCACAGAAATATTAAGCACGGAATATAATACGGAAATTGAATTGATATAGTTGTCATATTGTGAAGTAAATAAAGAATTATTATTATTATTATTATATACTGTATTTTATTCACATAATGTTTCAGCAAATACCCACGTAATCTTTTTCAAGTACGAGTATATGGAAATGGCAGCCTCCCGTCATACATATATAATAATAGCCTTTAATACTGGAAAAAAAAATCTGTACATTATCAAGAATAAAAATTTGGTTTATTTTTTCACAATATGTTTTTTGTTAGAATTTTTTGCATGTTTTGTTAAGATCTGCCTTTTTCTAGGACATTGTTTGTAATGTATATCTTGATATTTTTCTACATTAGCCACATGTAAGCGTACGAAAAAGGTTTTATTTGGCAAAACATCGTAATACTTTATTTCCTTACTATTAAATGTCTAGTGAGTATTTACGAGTATACACATGATTATATATGTACCGGCTTAACTCATGTATGTTTTTCGTGCGAGGTCGCCGAAGAAGGTCGTTGAGTCTTCGCTGCGACCTCGCTGCAACCGGCGGGAGCTCATGAGGAAGGCCCCGTACAGGTCCGAAACTTGTCGGGCCATCCCGAAAAACACACGTGAGTTAGCCGATACATATATCATTATCATCGTCAGTCCCTAGATGTCCACTGCTGGACATAGGTCTCCCCTAATCAGCGCCACTCCTTCCGGTCCGGGGCCTTCCGAATTATTATAACTGTCTTATTCTTTCTGTAACTGAAAACCTGATCAAAATTGGTTGCGTGACTTAGAGGAAGTAAGCTTTGAAATAGAGACGAATAGTGACTTTGGTTCATACTGTGTTTTGATATACTAGAAAAAGCTACTTTGTTTGTTACATTGCAGTAATAGCCTAGTGGTTAAGAATTCAGCCTCTCATTCCGGGGGTGCTGGGTTCAAATCCATGGCGCGCACCTCTTTACAAAGGTGCGTTATAAATTTGAATATCCCTTGATAACGGTGAAGGAAAACATCGTTAGGAAACCTACACACCTTAGAATTTATATAAAAAAATATTCTAAGGTGTGTGAAGTCTGCCAATCCGTACTTGGCCAGCGTGGCAGACGATGGCCTTAACCCTCTCAATATGAGAGGAGACTCATATTCCAACAGTGGAATTATAATGGGTCGATTGTTATCTTTGTTACATTTTATCGCCAAAAACAATTTCAACAAAATATATAACGTCCAGACTTTTATGGGCCATGAAGCGTATAATGTATCAAAGAGACTGTTCCGAACTGTATTGGAAAGTATGACACTTTGAACTAGTAGTTCGTACCTCTATCGTTTAACCGATGCAAACTTTGTCACAGGTGCAAGACGACTAAGTTTGTCGTTTTGTAAGAAGTTTT
>DWMG01005600.1:0-10086 GCA_018244855.1 Elbella merops | reverse complement strand
CCGCGAACTCGCTGCAAGCGTACGTGAGTTAAGCCGGTACATTTATAATCATGTGTATAAACACTCACGAAACATTTAACAGAACAAGCTTACTTATATTTTACCGTATTCACATAATATATCAACAAATTGATGATTTTTTTAAGTACGCTTAAAGTGATTATGAATGTAATATAGCACAGCGACTTAGCGCCCAGAGCTTGGCTGGTGGCCAATAAATAGTTGCCATGAAGCAAATCCGATGCCATATTGCTGACTAATTTAGGTTTAGGCTTTACGCTGTTCCTTTTAATAAATTTCTAAGTTCGTTGTCCCCGAGTTCAAAATGATAACTGTATTGTTGATTACTATCTGTTAAACGCTGTTTTTCCCACACTTTTCACTACAAGGTTTTAGATTAGTATAAAAAAAACACAAGACAGAAGTAAGCACTCCAACTTGTACTTTTACGTCGAAACCTAATGTTTAAGTAATGAGATTTTATTGTACATTTAATTTTTAAAGTATACGTAGTTTGACATATTTGACTATAAACATATTTTATGGAAAGACTATTTAAGAAAGCATTTATGATTAGATCTGTATGATACCTGACATGATTGAGCAAACTAAAATTGTTTATGGAAGAGAATGAGGATAGGTAGGTATTTCTATTGAGGGTTTATCCACAAGAAAATTATAGTGATGAAATGACAGTTTTTGAAACTAGAAACTCTTGAGATACTTGCGAAGGTATGAGAAATGATCAAATGTACGAATTTAAAAGTAAAAAACCTAAATTTATACTCTAAGCTCTCTATTTTGTTACGCTTCAATGTTCCATCCGAGCAACATGATTTTTTAAATTCTCCCATTGTATTTTTTTAAAATGATTTCAGTTTCGACCCAGTAATGCTATATACTCGTAGTTATAGATATATTTGTTGCTTAATATATTTTGGACGAACGTGCGAACGTTGAACAAATCGTGCAACGTTTTCCGAATAAAAAACTCATCGTGATTGAAATGGATAAGTGGATTTAGTTCTAGTACAAACGAATTAGGCACATCAATTTGTTTTGTGAGCGACACGCGTTGCGAAAAACTATGTTATCTGCTCCGTAAACAAAATATATTGAGAGTGAAATTATTTTATGTAGTGTACTATGCATTTTATTTACACTTGTTAGTTGTATTGCATTTAATTATATATTATGTTACTCTGGTCAAATTTAGTTTGTTTCAATTATTCAACTCATATTCACTATGTTCATCATGTTAAAAGAACGCTGAATTCGCCAGATTTCGATTGTTTCATCAGAAGCGATAAGATTTTGAATTACTTGTTCTCAGCTATCTTTTGGTTCTTCGTTTTGGGTCGACTAAAACTATTTTGGTACACTATTTGCGCCAATCGTGAAAGTCTCATCAGGTGCTTCAAGCAAAAACATGCACAGTAGCGCCTTAAGGTCAGTGTTACCTTGATGTTTATTTACGGTAACCGATAAGTAGGATGTTGGTAACAATGAGGTATAAGGAATTGTTTTCAAGAATCTCGTGACATTCAGTGGATGTAATTCTATAATGTCACAAGTTTGGTAAAAACGCTGAAGGCATACATTTATGTTCTAATGCGCTTCTAAATTTATTCAGAGAATATTTGCCGAGTATCCAGGTTATAAACATGGAACCTTTTATTTTTTCATAGCCCATATTAATTTAGCTGAGTAATAAGTCACTCCGGTGTCACGGGCGTAAAAGCCTCAAATGGGAGAACCTCGAGGACGAACATTATTCAGTTGCGTGGAAAAGAAAGATTAGAGTCATAATCTTTCTATATAAGAGGATTAATTTGTCCACTTTTACTCACACTTCGCAAACTGAGGAAGGGCGAATTATACTAAGCAGCCCTTTTTAGGATACTAGTCTTTTCTGGTGCATTGTGTCAGTATAGATCTATAGTCTAAATTGTTTTGTAAAATGTCGAAGAAACATTTCATAAAGCTTTCATTTTCTGACGAGGTTTCCAAAAAAGTTGTTGATTTAACCGTCAATACGCTAATGTTTCTTTTTATATTGACTATATATTCGTAAAGACATTGTTGTATTATGCTACATTGACTATATACTGTGACGTGAAGATTTTGTATAAAAAATGTGTATAACGTGTATTTATGAAGTTAGAAAGCATTGGAGTGTCTTCTCTCGTATTCTGAGAACCATGAAGTCTTTTTATAGCCTAGAAATCAACTAGACGGGTTAGCTCTTGGTAAATGCCCAAGATCGCCTATGAAATATGTATTTGGAAAATATGTCATCATTCTCACCTTACAATTTTTTTTTCTAACTTATTTTTCTAATCTATTCTTCTAATTTATTCTTCTAATCTATTCTTCTAATTTATTCTTCTAACTTCTTATTAACCCTTATTATACCACTGCTAGACATAGGCCTCTTCCTGTCCCCTCCACATAAAACTGATATAGATGGTATAATTTGTACGAGATATATTCTCTATGTTATGAAATATTCATTTCTAGGTATATTTTTAATTAAATCTTTAGACCGTACCAACACGATAAAGACGTTTTGACGCATGTTTGTATGGCGGTATGCAATATCACTTAAGAAATTATATATTTTAATGCCAAATCAAAAATCGTTTATAATAGCAGGAAGTCAATGAAATTTCTCTGTAATTCCACTTTTCTTTTACAGAATCCTTTGTTTCAAACGCAGAGCGATGTTTCGCTTAATCTCTCTTATCACTCGAGACACTGAAGCAAGGAACACTCTACAAATATTGACTGTCATGGATGGAGGTCATTCATTTTTTCTTGAGGTTCGAACAAATATAATTCATTTCGGTCCTCGTGATCTATCAACACTGTAGTTACTTATAAAACTTCCATCCATCAGTTTCAGATGGTAAAAAATGATATTTACTCGATTAGACATATCGTGTGAAATATTACGCACGTATGCACCCATGTATGTAATTGTTTCCAGAGTATTTCGACTCAGGTTTTAAAAAGAAAATCTGTATGTTTTTTGTCTCAATGAATCTCGTGTAATTGGCAAACCTAATTAAAAGTGCTCTCCCTCCCGTAAGTAAAAGATAACTGGTTTGAGTGGGCACTATTGGAACGATATAGTTCCCTAATTTAATACAACTGCTTTATCTTTTTTGCTGTATTAAATGTAATTATATCACTAAATATTGCGTTATTTAATTAAACGCGTAAAACTTTTAAATTACCACTTCCTTTATATCTGTACAATAAGCTTTGATCCAAGTTTTTTCTTAGTTTATATACAACTCTGGTAAATATATGAATTATTTACAGCGCAATAACTTGTTTATGAACAGTAAAAAATAATGTTAGCAACTGAAACGGCCATACAATAGATCACTATGTACAGGTACGATTTTAAGTTTTAAGTTATCATATGATGTTAAGTTTGTTTTATCCATTAGAAACTCTTAACCAACTGCTCCAATGAATTCAGACAATAAACTTGGGATACGAAGCCCATTAGATCTTTTATGATCCTCGCTCGAAGAAACTGTGTTCTAACAATTACTTATTTGAAAGTTAATGTACTGGAACAGGAGTGACGATTATGTATACCAAAGCGACCGTTATTATGTTATTTCTCTGTAATATATTATTCCGTGTTCTTCTGTAAATTTAAATTTAGAATGCAAAGTTATAGAAGTATTTATTTTATGTTCGTTTGTTATTTTTAATTTAGAATCTTATGTTGTGTATCTGACAGAGACATGTAGTCCAAATGGTGTTATTGGTGACTTTAACTCGAGGAAATATTTCGGAACATTAAAAGATCAGAATCCTGATCTACTTATGATAATGAAGTTTTAGTGATATTAGCGGATTCAAACAGTTTTCGGATTTGGTGATTACAGATACCTAAGAGTATTAGTAAAATCTTAGTTCAATCACTGTGGCTTTAAACCTTCTCATTCTTAGACCCGACCTTGGTTTATCATGGGTACGATATAAATGTTGATGTTGATTCATCATCATCATCATCAGCCTATCTTAGTCCACTGCTGGACATAGGCCTCCCTCAAAAGGGGGTTATGCCCGTAATCTCCACGCTGGGCATGCGGGTTGGAGATCGCAGGGCACGGCTTTTCGCACCGCCGACTATACCGCAATCAGCCGGTCGCCAGAGCCTCGTCTGTTATAGCAGTGTGCACCACGTGCAGGTGAGGTTATGATGGAACAATATGATAGCACAGTATGACAGACTATGGTACAGATAGAAAAACATGATACACTCGCCTACCCTGGAAAAGTAGGTGAGTCCATCGCTATACGTCGGGCACAAATCCACACTCCGAGCTATCTCAATCTGTGATCAAGTGAGAATCTCAAGTCAGAAAAACCCAGCAATTCTTTGCCCGCCCCGGGAATCGAACTTTAGAACTGTTGATTAGCAATCGCGCTTGGAACCACGTGTCCAACGAGGCAGTCAAACATTTAAACAATAAGTAAATTGGAATTATGAACGTAGGAATACAATGTTTAACATACAGATACACATGTGTTAAAAATCTATATGTTTAACATATAGATATAGGTGTTAAAATATTGCGTTTATATAACCTTATCGAGCAACAACTCGACTCGTCCATATATCTCTCCGGAGCGGCTAAGCCGATAACGGACAACGGAATCATTGTTTACTAATAAACACATTGTTACATGTTATTGTTACTCCGTCGCAGTATTAATTGTTATCGCGCCCTTCAACAGACCCCGGTGACGTAGGAGTGTAAAGTAACAAAAAATTTAAACATAATAAATAAATATACTTGATACCGAAAATAGCTGAATGCAGCGCTATTAAAAGGACCCACGGTCTAGTATTTTCGTGCCAAGTAGGAGAGGTATTTCTGTCCAGCAGTGAACGTAAAGACTGATGGATCCATGACGGATAATTCAATAAATGTACATTGCGCATAATATATATACAGTATAAACACAAACGCAGTCAATGATTACTTTATTAGTCATAGGGGAGGATATTGTCACCTCGTCCGCTCTTCTCCCATTGTCCTCTCTACTCCTCTCAACCTACTACGAATCTGATGTCACTTTTTCATATATGACAGGTTACCTTTTAGCCCCGAACCCAGCTGGTAAAAGCCTATTCATCCTTAACGAGTCTTACATTCGTACATCCCAATACATTTGCCGGATAACTAAGACATTGGTGGAGCGTTTCACATCGTAGCAACAATTGACTTACGAATTAATCATTAGGCTGGAGTATAAAGTGATTGTTCTCATCACAATCGTCGCCACCATCATCACCACCATCATCACCACCATCATCACCAACATCATCACCACCATCATCACCACCATCAGCCTATAGCAGTTTCCTACAAGACAGAACAAGGTGAGAAAAAACCATCATTAGAGTTTATTGGTCTACCATGGCACAGAACATTCCATACAGTCGAGAACAACAGTGACAAGTTAAATTTATCAATACGAGAATTATTGAATAACTCGAAGCCCAACCTAGTCGTATTAAGTTCGCACATGGGACCCGCAAACAGGCTGTGGGCATATCGTTTGTATATGAAGCCTGTTCCCCATCAAACGTGCCCGCTCATACGATCTCAAAGGGACGTCGGCGGTTCAATCGATTCGAGTTCACGTTTAACTCTACATACGATCACGTAGCCTATTACCTAACGCACTGCCAAACACTGAGACGTATATCACTATAGTTTTGATATTATTACTACTCTATACCAACAGAACAGTTACTACCAAGTGGTTTCCACTCCGGTTTCCCTTCCCACAGGTGAGAGGTTGGAGTTCTAATACATCTGTAACTGTATAAAGTTAAGAAAATAACCAAAGCTAACAGTTAAGGAAAACATAGTAAGGAAACCTGTCCTCATAGAAGATCTCTATCATTTACTCTAAGACTGGAGAATCCTGCTAAATTAATTTTAGCATTTGCGTACTAGACTGTGGTTTTAGTGCTCCACTATGTGAAAGGACACTTATATCCAGGGGTAAAATTAACAGCTTGATAATACTCATATAAATTAGCCTGCTGACTGTACCTGGACTTAAACTGTAGTATTTTTTTATGTACATCTGCGACACACACAGCGTGAAGGCTCTGGTTTTGTAGCTTCATATGTTAGTAATAAGTTTCTCAACAGTAAGCACACATCACCTTTAATGCAATGTAACTATGTATATTGAATATGATCAAAAATAGATAAAAGAAAAGAGCATTATAAGTGACGATTGAGTACAATAGATCAACCTGATCCCATTAATCCAAGCGTTACGTAGTTGTCAGAGTACATTATTTACACCCATACACCATGCAGCCATACACAAATCTTGTTCCAGTGATGGTGTCGATTAGCCAGCGATCCCGTGATCACGGGATTATAAAACAAACAACGAAAGTATTATACAAACTGACTTAACACATTTCTTTCTAATCCATTGCATTGAACTGTGCCAGTGCATTACAATTCTTATTTCAATTCTTTTTACAAATGCAATTTACTAAACTTGACATTTTGAGAAGAGTACATTGTATTGTACAATATAGTGCAGAACAATTAATCAGTTTTATAAGTAATAACTTCATATTCACGGGTTTAGTGAAAGAGCTACATACTGAATTATTTCAAAATAATTTACACTTTTATTACATTCAATGATAACCTCTATTTTTTTATCTTAAGTGTTGTAAGTAATCGTTCTAACTATCAACAGTGCCCTTTGTGTTTGTGATATTGCGGCCAAAAAGGTGAGGAATATAAGCACTTAAAGCGAGGAGATATGAAGAGATTATTAAAAAAATAAATAATGTCAACATACACCGGCTCGATATATCAAAGTTTAATTTAAAATTGTTATCTAATGTGTCAAATTCACAATCCCATTGGTACCTTTAAGCTTGCCATTGTATTTTCATTTTTAATCACGACGATGACAGACGGATTTATACGAACACCAATGTTATAATTTAAACACGGACATCCGACAAGCATATCCAACTTCTGGAAGCGCCGTTTTTGAAAATCCCGTTTTCGTTTAAAAATCCCGGGATCACGAAACACGGGCACACCCCTCGGCTTATCGCGGCGGGAGTGACAGCGGACTTACGCCAAATAAATTAACTCCGCGAAGGTCACCAGTTATTTTCAGTTAAAACGACATAGATCGACATAGAGATGCGTTAGCGTTACTACAATTTGGACGTTTGTCATAAAAACCGTTATATTTAGAACGTCATTCGTTTCACCTCTGTGACACGGTGAAAGTCACGTCGAAAATAGGTTAGTATCGCTGGCGTGTCCCACGACCACTGCTTCAACGGCAAGCGATGGAAGATTATATTTGGTGCCAATATTTTAAAAAGACCTAGCAGACGTGTTGAGTCGACAATTATGTAATACAAACATAAAATTATAATTACTATAAATAAACCTCCTACTAATTGATTGATAGTAACCATTTATATCTTTATTATATCTTAATGCATCTGTCTTTGCGAATCAAAGAATTCTTGGAGCATTCTTCATCACCACACTGCGGTTTGATGGAGATGTAATCGCTTTGCAAAGTTATATCACATAAAATACAGTATAAAAAAATGTTAGTGTCGAGTATCTGTCAGGGACCCCCACAATAACACCCGTTGTTACAGAATAAATCCTAAGTCTTGGAAGCTTTGCCGGATCTGACGAACAATTTGTTCACGAACAAAACGCCAAGATTGTTCCCTTTACATCTTTCTCGTCAACCGTTTCCAACCAAACCAGTTGTCAACAGTGTTTGGCTCGATAATGCCTGGAGATTAACCGATATATTAGAACGCCATCAAGAAAATTGTATCGTTTTTTATGCTCAAGTGACATGGAAAAGAACGTCACATTTCTTTTGGAAGCGATTTTTTTTAAATTAAATACATATATACATACATTCAGCTAGGTGGAGTGACGATATACACAAAGTGTATAAACTATATAATTATACTAACAAAGACTAAATTATACTTTATTTATACTCGAAAGCAGAACTAACATTTATGCCCATCATATATATATTTATATTTGTATAATTATATTTGTTTTTGTTTGTATAATTATATTTGTTTTTGTTTGTATAATTATATTTGTGTTATAATTCCCATAAATTCCACCTAAGACCTTCAACTCAGCAATAGGTTCACTAGCCACTTCACCAACGGATCAGTGAAATGAATAAGAAACTTTACAACGTACTTTGAATCCATCTCCCATTTTATCATTGTGATTTATGACCGAGGATTGTGATCCTCAAAAGCAACATTTCAGGTCTAAATTTCGGCAAATCAGTATAATTATATTGGGAAATTCAAAACAGACGTAAATTGGACGGCCATCAAATATTGACGTGACATAATTTCCATATATTTATTTGATACTTAATTGTATAGCTACTATCTGCCTCCGTGGTAGGTGGCTGGCAGTCTAGGATACAGCTCGTCCAACCATATTGCGACATACATATTTATACGGGTACATTCTATTAACAAATTAGACTAATGTTACTTTGCCACATTTCAAAGCAATTGAATCTGGAATTGAACTTTAAATGCAAAGGGTTATTAACGTGCTCCATGCCTACTCCATAAGGGACCTGGCGGGATGATATAGAACTAATACTTTACAACAATCTACAAACACATTCGCGGTTTGTTGCAAAGTCACAGCAACCTCATCAATTAACAATGGATGTTCACAAAGTAACGCCTCATACATTTACATAGTATAGTTTATAATAAATATTCATAGCGTCCATTTGTACCCTTGGACTTCTGTTTGGTCATTATGAAATATATTATCATCAACAGTCGTTTCCCCAAACATCACATTGGTATTTGAATGCGAGCCAAAACATTATTGCTATTACGACTGGATAGGTTTTTTTTGTTGGTCAACAAAGTAATAAAAACGATTCCAGTTAATTAGTAGATACCAACGATTGTACCAGTCCGACCACGTTGGATTACTGTGAATAACTTTACTATAGACTCATTAGTCTTCAGGGATCCTGCTCCCTGATCTTCCAGGGAACGGCAAGACCTATATGCCTACAATGTCTGGATATGTTTTAAAATAGCTGATATTCTTCCGCCAGCATACTTTTAATTGCCGCTGCAATTAAAATAATGCTTGGAGAAGTAAATCGATCATTACTTTATCATCAGGACCTCTTGTTCCATTCGCCCATTGCTTTCTCACGTAAAGGAGTGTACATACACCATTTTTTGTCTATAACCAACTGAATTCGGCGTAAAACTTAATTCTCCCGGGACACATATATAATGAAGCTCAATGCCCAATCCCGCGGGACGTTTCCTTAGCATCTATTGCCATCAGAGGTACCTCTATATTCCGAATTTCATGGTATTCGCAGTTTCAGCGTTGCGTTGTTAATAGGCAGTATCGTATAAACAATACCTAAATATTATTACATATATTATTATATATATTATTATGTATATTATTAGGTATATTATTATTATATATATATTACTATGTATATTATTATACATATTATTATTATTACTATATAAATTATTATATATTAAAATATATATAGTAAATACAAATTAGATATGCGAGGATTCGGCTTGCAATGGTGGTTAAATATGTCTTAAGTCTTCTTCTCCAGGATATTAAGGAATGACGGCTGATCAACGCGAGTAATGGGTTGTTGATAGTGGAAATAAAACGTGGAACAAGATTTACATATTACTAGATCAATAAACACATCTCTTCAGTTTTTTAAATATAAAGTATCAAATATTTTAATTTGCATATACCCATATGTTTCAAGTTCGCAACAGTTTCAAGAAGCGGACCTGGGAAGCAGTGATAGCCTAGTGGTTAAGAATTCAGCCTCTCACTTCGGAGGTCTTGGGTTCAAATTCATGGCGCGCCCCTCTTTGTAAAAATGCGTTTTTAATTTAAATATCACTTGCTAAGGGTGAAGGAAAACATCGTGAGGAAACCTGCATACCTTAGAATTTATAAAAAAAAA